>JASBQO010438090.1:0-21424 GCA_030265035.1 Desmognathus wrighti
CTTCTTTTTCTTCAGCAAAGCAGTAAAAGGAGTTACCACTTCTGAATAAGAAGAGATATAGTGTCTATAGAAATTTGAAAATCCAAGAAAACGTAACTCCTGCACATTACTAGGGGCAACCCATTGAATCGTTTTATCTTAGCTGGAACCATTTTTTTACCAGAAGCTGAAATAATATAACCCAGGAAAGGAACTGTTGAAATGTTGAAAACAACATTTGTTTTCCCTGTTGCAAGTGCCTCACAGGCCAAGCAGTCGAGTACGGGGTGCATCAGGCCGAGCGACTGAAGACACCAGCAGTGAGGGTCTGCCGCAGGAAACGACCGCTGTCATAAAGAGCACTCGAAGAAATCAGACACACGAGGAGCGATGGGTACGCCAGCAAGATCAGCTTCGAGCAATCATAAAAGACCGAAGGTCTAACTGAAGGCAGAGAGGCAATAAAGCATCCATCCCTTCCAAAGCAGAGGAAGGGATTGGAGGTTTTGGAGGCAGAGTTAGTGTGCATGGCTGCACTTTGTGCTATTAGGCCTATACAATAATCCTTTTGGCAGCCTCTCTCTGGCAATGGTGCTCCTTCATGTCCCTCCTTAACTATTGATTTCTCTTGAGTTTCAAACAATCTTTATTTACAGGTTTTTCAGTATAACAAACTACAAGGATAGTGTGCCCTGAGGCCCATGGGAGTGTGGCACGTTAATCTATTCAATAAAGTAAAGTACAGTAAAAGTCCTACGATTTGAAGTGTGAGACCAGATATCATTAACATATTTACATTGTGATCACACCAGACCCCAAGTCTCCTTTCTTTATGTACTAATACGTAAATCACAGCAGATAGATTGATTTCTGTATAAGGTTTCCAACTCATTCCTTTGAATAAAATCTATTTGTTGAACATTCATTAAGTGCTTCATATTGGTCAGACTAGCCTTTACTGACTGGGTGGGAACTTGCACACGCCTGTCTCCCTTCCTCCTCCCCCCACTGCTTCTCACCTTTATTGCCCTCTTCCCCTCATATCTTTGTCTCCTCTCTACCTCACCTCAATCTGTATGATCTGTATGACTATCGTTTCTTAAAATGTTTGTTTGTTGATCCATGACCCTGGGGCCGCTGGAGCAGTGCCTGAAGGCCACTATAGTAGCCTTTAGGCACGATACAAATGCCAAGTAGCATAACATAACATAGCCTATGTTATGTTATGTTACCAGGTATTTGTATAGCCCCCAATACAGCCAAAGCCATCTCTCGGGGCTGCTCATCTACCTCGCAGCTGTGGAAGGAAGTCAGGTTAGTTGTTAACATTTTTCTATAATGTTATTATTGCTAAGAGCATCGTAATAAACCCACTTCCTGCGATCTGACAGAGCCCTGAGTGTTGTACCTGAATGGGTGCGGTGGGGTGTAATAAGATCCCCCCCTGTAGGTAACTGCACTTAAAGTACCCTATATGCTATGAGTCCTACATATGACCGCCACCTAACTGGTCCCATTTTAAAGCGTGAACTGATCTGCATTAGTTGATGGCTTGACATTGAGTCCACCCAGTTAACCTCTTCCTTCCACGGGCAGTGCTACCCAGCCCAGGGCTTGGATCTCAGAATGTTGGCTCTTGCCTTGGTCATGGGTACCCATGGAAACGTGACATCACAGTAGCTTCTCATCAGAATGTTTTCATCCAGAGGGGCCTTTGGTATCAGTCTGTCTCTGCCTATAGAGACAGACAGACGTTTCGGTTTTCTTACAATTTTTAATGTGAGTAAATGGAGAGAAAGCCGGAGCCCCAAGGTGGGGCTCGGCAAAAGCTGCCCTGCCGTGAAAATCAGAGAAGGCAGAGGCAGAGTTCGGAGCCAGAAGGTGAGGCCCAGTCGAGGAGGCAGAGAACCAGTCTCCAAGCAGAAGGGAGGGCCTGGCCGAGGCACCTAGAGACAGATCCAGAGACAGATGCCAGGGGGCAAACAGCGAGTTCATGTCCTGCTAGGCCTAGACCACCACGTTCCAGGATCACAGCAAAACAAATGGCTAGAAAAATTGCTATGTCCGTTCACAGAATACAAAAGCAAGCCCTTGAAGCAGAGAGACTGGATCCTGATAATTCAGAGGCACAGGATTATTTTTGGAAAAAGGCAATGAAGAAAGCGAGTCATCCACAATTCAATAAATACATCAAAAGAAGGCACGATAATAGCAAACTCTCCTCAACCCCGGCTTGGTTTAACATTCGTACATTGCCATCACTCCAAGAAGACAAAGAGGAGGATATTGGGCCATACATGCCAGACGTGAGCCAGGAGGATGTAGTGGTTGCAATGCCAGACATGAGCCATGCGGATGTCGTGGCACCAATGCCGAAAGAGAGTCAGGAGGATGGTGTGGCAGCAATGCCAGATGTATACCAGGAGGATGTCTTGGCAGCGATGCCGGACACGAGCCAGGAAGATGTCGTGGCAGTGATGCCGGACACGAGTCAGGAGGATAATGTGGCAGCAATGCCAGATGTAAACCAGGAGGATGTCATGGCAGCGATGCTGGACACGAGTCAGGAGGATGGTGCGGCAGCAATGCCAGATGTAAACCAGGAGGATGTCATGGCAGCGATGCCAGACACGAGCCAGGAGGGTGTGATGGCAGCAATGCCAGAAGTAAACCAGGAGGATGTCATGGCAGCGATGCCGGACACGAGCCAGGAGGATGGTGCGGCAGCAATGCCAGATGTAAACCAGGAGGATGTCATGGCAGCGATGCCGGACACGAGCCAAGAGGGTGTGATGGCAGCAATGCGGGACATGTACCATGAGCCAGCGCCAGACGCGAGCCAGACTGGCTGCTGCCCTTGGTTGCCAAACCTTTGGAGGTCCTGGAGGCAACGAAGGTCAAACACCAGAACTAGGGAGGAGCAACGTGCCAGTGAGGAAAGCACCATTAATGTTGCTGAGAGATGCCACAGCTCGAGAAACATCTTTGGGAAGAGGTTGCCCAAATAAAGGCAAAAGAACAACACGCTGGTAGGAAATACAGAAAAGATGTAAGCAGAACAATGACATTTGCTGAGCAGTAAGAGATGTGGGCCAGAAAGTAAGGAGAGAGGATGTGATGAAGGCACACGATTGAAACTTAAGACCCTTCTAGAAGTGCCAGCGGCCTCACTGAAAAGGGTAACTGAGATGAGTTTAGAATCCAACTTCATCATGGCAGGAATGTGGGAACTTCTTTGGCCAAGACAACAAGGCTAATATATTTTGGAAGACCTGAAGAGGCTAAGCATTTATTGACATTCCGTACTTTATGATATTAAAACTTTAATAAATGAAAAAAGAAGACAGTGAGGGAAGTGTGTATGTGTGTTTACATAAAGGATGTTAAAGTGAATGCCTAAGCAATGATGGGGATGATAGAAAGACTGTTAATGAGTGACACTTTATTGGATAGGAGAGTGAGTGTCAGTGAATAACCACAAAGCGGAGAAGATAGTAAAGAACATATGCACATGAATAAGGGATGTGAGGACAGACGAGAAGAGCAAGAGTTGAATATTTGTGAATAATACTACAGTGAATGAAAGAATAAGAAGAAGTGTAGGGCTTGACAAGCCACGGCAAGTCTCAGGCCCAGCTCAAGTCAAACACATCAGTTTGTGGTCTGTGAAAAATCTAGAGCCAGGCCCAAGTCGAAAACATTATTTTGTTTTTTATTTTAAAAAGATTTTTCTTTTTTGTGCATCTCAAAATCTGTTTGACACCTTTACTGTGCACCAACTAAATATTGATTTGGTTATGTTTTGGCTTGGCTTGCCATGCCAAAACCCCTGGCTTTGCTCTCTAAGTGATGTTTCATGTTCGCTCACCTCTAGCATAATGGCATGGCTGCTAGGTTGCTAGGGGTGGGTGTTAGTTAATGTTGTCACATCAGTGGAGAGTAAAGTATGCGAGTGTATGTGCATGAAGAGCGATTTGGTTGAAAGGGTGTAAAAGGAATGCAAAGAAGTGAATAATTGACTTTCCAAGATTGAGTTAGTAAAAGTAAGTAGCTCATTTAGCAGTGCCATCGGAGCGCGGTAGACCCTTTGTGGCCACCATGCTCATGGTGATGCGGTGCACAGCATACAGCTGATCTAGGGGTCAGACAAAGCACAGAAAAGTCAGTGGAGGCATGCCTGCCAGAATGCCAGTGGATCAGCAACAGAGGTGAAGGCAGCAGGGGACCACTGCAGAAGCTGTGCGGCCTCTCATTTGACCTGTTTCAGAGTACATTTACAGCCACCTCTCGCTGGAGTGCTGCATCTGTCTTGGGGGTCTTGCACAGCACAGTATTCTATGGCTGAATTGCAGCCTGGGGCCCTTGCCCCTTGTTATTTTCCTTTGTTTGTACAGTGTGCTCTTTTGTTAGAAATGCAGATGCCCACTGAAGCAGTGGGATTGAATCCCTCTGCTGGTGGGGAAATCCCTGGCTTTGTGTATTCTTATTGACCAATATAGGAGACAAGACTGTCAGGGCTGCAGTCCTGTACCTGCGGCAGGAATTATAAAAATGTCAGGGTTGTTCACGCCAGCCACCCAGGTGGGGTGGGTCCCCCATTAGCATTCTGCCATCGGGAGACCCGCCTCACACTAAATGAAGTCATAAGTCCATAAGTGGTAAAGAAGGCTGGCTGGAGATGTGTTCAAATCAATGACAGTATTAACTAGAGGAAAATACAAGAGTGTACTGTTGTGCATAATCCAAAAATCTGATGTGCATCTCCACTGTTCAGAGGAGAGTAGGCAAGTGGTCAGATTCATGAAGGTGAGGTCTAAGAAATCCAACTGCAACATCTTCCACATTTTTTAAATTTTGTTTGGGATTTCTTTTCCCCCATTGATCTTGAATAGTTCAGAAGGAATACTGGTTATTCATCTTTATCTCACGTCATTTATTAAACACAGAAGATCAATATAAAACTGAACAATTCATCAATATATACAAAGATAAAATATAATTAGGGTTTCCTGTTTTAGGTGTTTATGGTTTTTGCATTCCGGTGGTGTTTTTCCAGTGTTTTCAAAAATGTGTAAAAATCAGTGTTTATCCATTTTTTGTGCCAAAAACTTACAGAAATCGGTGTAATTAAAAAAGCAGTGCTTATATTGCTGCTACATATCGTAATTATTCATTGTTACTTTCCAGTGCTCAGGAAAAGCTGGGCAATAGTTCTCACATGAGGCAGGTGTACCAATTAAACAATGTCCACAGTAGGCAAGTATACCGATACTGTGGATGTTAGGTAGAAATAACAATATTATTTCCATACCCTAGAAGGTATTGCAACATCATGATCACTATGGATATCTATTTTATTAACCTGCCACCCCTGGGCAAGTGAAGAAATGGTGTGAACAGGTGGATATAGAAATATTATACCAAAACCACACAGGGACTAATTTCCCATTAGGCCTGTAATGCCCAGCATAGAGGTGCGACAGCATGGGGTTCACCTCGTGCTTGTAGAAACTAATATTGCAGGTGTTTTTCTGAAATGTGGGACGCACCTGGAGGCACAATGACAGAGTGCCTGGGGGCATCGAAAAGATAAATCCGGCACTGACAACATGTAGGTATAGCAATATCATGCTTGCACCAGTTTGACAAACAATATCATTAAAACATCAGGCAACGGGGCACTTTGAATGTTGAGCAGGTACAGCAATTTCATGTGTGAAGCAGATAAATATAGGATACAGTGCAGATTGGATAGGTATAAAAGTACTATTGCACAGTAAGTCTGTATAGAAATGTAGTGGCAATAGCATTTAACAGCAGCAATATCATACACACAGAAAGCAGGTATGCACAGAACTCATACTTGTTGTCCACTCTTTCATTCACACACGGAACCAGTCATCCACTCACCAGCCAGGGTACCCAGTCACAAATGTTAAAAACAAATATGCAACTAATTGGGCACCTACACTCCCACACACATGCCCGGATCCTCAAACAAGTGCAGCCCCTCATTTCCACACAGTCCCTCAGTCTCACGCACACATTCTCATTCTCGCACACAGTCCTTCATACACATGCACACATCCTCTCATTCACATGCACACTGCCCCTTATTCACATGGCCCTTCATTCACATGTGCACTGTCACTCATTCTCAAGCACACAGCACCTTTTTCTCTTGCACACATACATCAGTTACATAGTCCCTCATACAAACAGGTCACACACACACAATCATATTCCTGTCACATATTAGCGTCCCTGTAGGGTGGATGGAGGTAGCAAAATTTTGAAAATAAGTGAACAAAACAGCTTCCTTCTGTGTACAAATATCTCTCACATTCACGCTCGGTCAACTGACACACAGTCATACAGCAGGGCCTGCAGCATGGCGGGGTGGGGGCAATGGACGTGTTAATGAGCCTCACAGAAGGGTGTAAAATACTTTTAAAACGTATTAGTGCGGCTGCATTTCGACAAAGTGAGCGTGGTTTTGCTGATCAGCAGACCATGAATAATTGTCAGGCGAGTGTGTGCTTGAAGGTCAATTCATGATGAGGATGGGGAGATCAGCAGTGTGCTATGCAGATAGTCACTGAAAAATGAAATAAAAATGTTTGTCTGCTCGCTGGGCAAAGCGTGACTACGTGAGGAGGCGTGTTAATTACGACTGTGTGAATAAGTAGTATTCACTGCTCTGCAGGCATTTACTGATACAAGGGGAAGAGGATTGGGAAGGGGGGGCGATTGTGCTTATGAATGCAACTAAGTTTCTGTTTCCTTCACAGGAACTGCGTGCAGGGGCTGCTTAGAGATTTATAGTGCCAATTATGTCAGAGGAGTAGGGAAGGTGTTGTTCTGGAGAAGCCCATTCAGGGACAATTGAAATGTAAATACGCCGGCGTCACAAACACAAGCCCTGGCAGGGAACCACATAGCAAGCCGTGGGGGAGGGGCATCTGAATGAAACCCTACTGCTGCTGATTGCGGCAGACCCATTAATGTTGTTGCGAGAGAAAACATCAATGCCCTGCAGTCATTAACTGATACAAAGGGAGTTGGATTGGGACAGGGTGTGGTGCTTATAAATGGAAGCTGAGTTTCTGCGTCCTGCACAGGAACTGCATGCCCACAGGAGGGCAGGAGCTGCTTTGAGATTTGTGGCACTAATTATGACAAAAGAGCAGAGAGGTGTTCTTCTGGAAAAGCCCAGGAAATGCAAATGTGCCTCACAGACGGCGTCATCTCCAAAACACGCCCAGGCATCAGGGAACCACAAAGCAGATTACGTGAAGGAAACCTCACTGCAACTGACTGCGGGAGACACTCACAGAAATGTTGTTGCCACCGCGGCAATCCCACGGCCCCCCAGCCTCAGTCATTCAGACCCCGATCCCCGATTTTTAAGATGCTCGCCTCTAGGAGTAAAACACAGTGTAGATATTCTAATACAGCGGCCATCTTTGAAGGGGTTTCAAGAGTGGAAATCAGTGGAAAACGGTTAAAACCGAATTCTAAAATAACCAGGTGGTGGTGTTTTATAGGTTTTTATCGGTTTCAACCGATTTCCGGAAACCCTAAATATAATAAATGTCTAAACACAGAATATCTAGTATTAATGTATTAGGAATGAGGCCTAAAGGGTCACATATGATCAGGATGGACACCATTTTGTCTCTCTTTTCATGGAATAACAGGAGATAATGTAGAGGGTACAAGCCCAGACACAGATCATTTGTGTACTTGTTATTATATGGTCATACATTGCAGGTAAGCTGGTGGCAACCCTATCCTTAGTTTGAGAATACGTTTTTTATGTTATATCTAGTATTCCCCCAAAAAGTAATGGTAATTCTAGCACTAGTGATGAGCACACTAGATTTTGCTAACGTCATTCTTCTGGGCACCAGTGACTAATCTCAACATTCTGCAGAAGGTCCAGCAGTTGACAACCAGACTTGTGCTAAACCTTAACTTGAGGGATGATATCTCCCCAGCAGTACTTTACCTACACTATCTCCCAGCAAGGAGGAGGCTCGCCTTCAAGTCCAAGTATATTATCCACTCAACTATCTATGGTACCGGACGACCCATGTGGAACAACAAATATAAACAATCAATTCCATTCAGGGAGCATGGCTAATACTCCAAGAACTGTGAAAGATAGAATCTTTCACATGCCGAATGCAGAGGAGAGGAGACAAAGAAAGAGATGACATTTCAACTCCCCAGAAACAAAACAGCTCAGCCTAAGTTTACGTCATCAGTAAACTAGAACATACTACATTTGATAATGAATGTAATATTTATTTTTGTTTATTTAAAAGCATTTATAACATGCTTACTACCCTCAGCTTGTATGCGTACATTTACATCAAAACACAACACTCTTTAACAACAATCATACCCCTGTCAAAGAAACAAATAAGAGACAAATATGACCATGGAAGCAAATAGTTACAGGTAAAAGCCACATGCCATTCATCAGTCAAAATATAATCTCTTTCAATAGCACCCTATTCAAGGGACGCAAAACGGATGCGTTAGGCATCTTCACGCAAGCGGTAGGCGTCTGTGATGCCTACCGCTCGCGGTGATTCCTGCCTGCTCTACCCAGATGGGAATCCCCAGACGGCCCCGCAGGGGTCGTGATCGGGGCCTTAGGCTCATTACGAGTCCCGCATGCAGTCATCCACAAAAGCGGATGACTGCTTCGCAAGATGTGAAAATAGGTCTCGAATTAAGGTGAACCTCATTTTGCGGATGACCACATGTTGGACTCCTCCATTGGAAAACATGCGAAACATCCACAAACAAGCGGATGTCTACATGTTTTGCAATGTGGGAGAAAGGGGCATGTCGGAAGATGGCACTGCCATCCATTGGAAATTGTGCTGGCAGCACCTGTAGGCGCTGCCAGCACAATTCCCATGCCTTAAGAAGGGGCCCTTGCCCCTTATTTTTTTCTTTGCAGTCACACGCCTGCTGTGGTCCCACGCAGGCTGTGGGACCACAAAGAAAAAATGCGGTTTATCACAGATATGATTTTGTGGTACACCGCAAAATCATAATGTGCATAGTTCTGCATGTTTTTACTTTGAAAACAAGTCAGAACTCCTGTTTATGCGGATGAGTGTCTGCATGTTTTTATGCGGATGTCCGCATTAAAAACATGCAAAATTCGGCTCTGCATGAGTTGTGATAAGCCCCTTGCATACCTTTATGGACTGGGCTGGCTGGAATTACCACTTCGGTTAAAAGCCCTTCACCACACATGTGGCTACCAGCCTTGTGGCTATCAATCTTCTTGGGCAGCAGCAGGCCTGTATGCAGGGCTGTACCCCACCCTGGGTGATGGTGACCTGGCCCAGGGGCTTGGTCAGCTCCTCGTCATCACAGATGCCAAGACAGTAAGGGAAGCGGAGCGCCAGTTCAACGTGCTGCCGACCAGGTTTCAACTACCCAGCCGCTCTCTACGTGGCCCGCCTGAATCGCGCCACAGCCAACACCGAACCCAGGCCCCGAGAACCGAGGCCACCGAAACCGCTGACCGGCAGACCCGGCGGCCCACCACGTGGCCCGCCCGAACCACACCACGCGGCCACCGCCTGCGGCGCCTGGAGCTGACCCTGATCACAGCTGGCGGCTCCACATGCGGCACCCAGCAGCCAGCCCCACTGCCGCAACACAGCGTGCCGATGCTGGCATGCAACCCGGCCCATCGCCTGGCACCAGACGCACCCCGAGGCCCCCCGGGGAGCCCAGTAAACCAGGCCAGCCTCAGGACATCGCCAGGCCGCAACCAGCAACTGCAACCCCACAGGAGCTCGGGGGCTGCGACACAGGGCCAGGCACCCCACACAGGACGAGACAATGAGCCTGGGCGCCGAACCAAGGCCTAGCCCACCCAGGCGCCCCTCGCAGGAAGAGAGAAGAGGCACTATCCGCCACTCGGCGGCCCTCACAACATCCGGAGGCGTGCACCCTCCTCCCAGCAGCCCTCCCAACGTGCTTGAAGGAGCCCCACGACACCCGCCGACCCCCCCTCAACTATACAGAGGCACAAACCCGCCTGAAGCCACTACATCCAGCGCACCTCACAGTGAGTACTACCAATGCCCCCTACCTGCACCTGCTACCAGTGATCGACTACAAGTTTCCCAGACGCCAGAGGCTCTGCCCGATTTTTCTCCCCGCCGAGTCTGCCTGCGCCAGCCGCCAGCGAACAAAGACGAGTCACCCAGACGCCAGAGGTTCTGCCCAATTTTCCCTGCAACGTCTGCCTGCTCCAGCTGCCCGCGGACCACGTGAAGTTACCCAGACGCCGGAAGCTCTGCCCACTTTGCCAGCGCTAGCACAATGGATCCCCACACCAGAAAGCAAAAGTTTATGTAAGAAGAAAAGAGTCAGTCAATAAGAAGTTCTATTGAAGAGCAACCTACCCAGGCACCCACATGGCCACAGCAGCGCAACGGCAGCACCAGAGCAAAAGCACCGAATGTGCTGGCTATTCAGGACATGCCTTTAGTTCCTGGTTGGGACCCCCTTTCTCTTTCCTATCAGGCCCGTAGTAGCAGACGGGGAGTCAGAAGTGGGTTTTGCACACCCAAGATGGCTGCCGCATCGACCCTCAACGCTCCAACCACCAACATCGAGGCCCGGATTATGTATGTATGTATGTATGTATGATTTTATTGTCATTAGTTTCTTACAAAACTGTAACAATTTACAACATTAAAATCCATCATTATCAATTTATACAAGACAAATTATAAAACAAATTCAAACATTTTAAAAGGAAACATCAATGATTTTAAAAATTGTTTTAAAATATCTCAGCACTTTATCACACAATTGAATAGAAACTCCCGATTGTAAGAAGCAAAATCTCTCATGAGTCACAGTAAAATCATCGCTAATATCATAAATATTCAAAAATCTGGCCCTTTCTTTATATAAATACCGACAGCCTAGTAACAAATGTTCACTAGTTTCCTCAGCCTGTTTACAAAATCTACATATACCATTCAGGTTAGCATCCCAACTTTTCAATCGAGATGCGGTAGGAAGAGCATTGATTCTAAATTTTAAATACTTAATTATAAGCTCGCAATCCATACCAGACTTCATGTACAATTCAATTTGCCCAAACAGTGAGTACTTATAATACGCATATAAAGATTTTAAATGGGTAGTTTGACTGAACATATCTAACCCCGCTATCTCCGACATTCTATTATTTAAATAAAGTGCACATTGCTTTTTTGTTTTAAATAGCGGTGAATCAATATTCCATTTGACCATTACATTTTTTATATAGCTATTCTCACCATACACATAATTGCCTGTCCATAACCACTCCGTCAATATAGTTTTTTCTATTTTATACACAATCGGGACCAGACCCAGGTCCAAATAGACTCCGACCATAGATGTTCCTTTAGACAAACCCAGCACTCTTCTCCATATGTTGCGCTCTAGACTGGCCAGCTCTGAAAATAGCGATTCACCCCAAAAAATACACCAATAAAGGCACATGGGTACAATTTTAGCCAGATACGCCTTTTTTATGGCCAGCAAATTATTACCACCATAGTATTTATTAAATTTTAATAGGTTATGAATATTTGCCATAATTTTATTTTTAATCAGGGATAGCTCAGCTTTCCAGGACACATTTGATTGTAGCATCACACCCAGGTAGCAATATGAATTGACCACCTCTAGTTTTTCGGACTCCACATAGTAAGTACTAGAGTTGTTCTTAGTTTTAGTTTTTCCAAAAATCATGACCTTGGTTTTTAATAGGTTCAATCTCATATAATGAGCCTGGAAGTAATCATTAACAGTACTCAGGAGTCTCTGTAACCCAAGTTTTGTATAAGATAATAATATCAGGTCATCAGCGTATGCAATATAACTCCAAACCACACCGTCAATTTTTGGAGAGTGAGCTTGAATATTGACAAAATCTTCACCCAAGTCCGAAATATATAAGCAGAATAACATTGGGGCCAGAATACAACCCTGTCTTAGCCCTTTATCAGTTCCAATACGACCAGTTGTAGTTCCATTGGATCCATTGATCAGCTCCAGCCATGTGCTCTCATAAAATTGCTTTATCATATGCAATAACTTTGGCGGAATACCATATTTTTGAAGTTTATTCCATAACTTAGTTCTATTTACGGAATCAAAGGCCGATTTAAGATCTAGGTAGGCGCAATGTAATTTATTTATGTCCTTTTTATAGATGGTGCGATTAATAATACTCAACAGTACCCTAATGCCATCGTTGGTGCCTTTCCCTTTGGTAAAGCCCATCTGCATGGCGGGTAATAGTTCCTTATCATTGACCCAAGTCGTTAATCTGGTCAGAATACACTTCGAATAGATTTTGCCAATGGTGTCCCCAATAGCAAGTAAGCGATAATTTGCTGGATTTGATTGATCACCATGTTTAAAAATTGGTATGAGCCTACCACCTTTCCATGTCTCTGGTACTACACCATGGTTGTTTATATAGGCGAACAGGGTGTATAGTATTGGTACCCAGAAATCCAAATTTCGCTTGATCGCATATGTGGAGTAGCCTCTGGGACCACAGGCTTTAGAGTTTTTTAGACCTAAAATTACATTTGAGATTTCCCCAGCTGAAATTGCTAGATCTACTTTGGTTTTGGTATTACTATAATCGGCTATTCCCTCACTCTCAACAGGTTTTAAAGCAATATCGTCATTAAAGTTTGTCGCGATAAACAGGGACCAGTCCTTCAGGATCACCGATGGAGCTTTCCTAATCACATTAGAATTAAAGGAGTAGGAAAATATTTCCCAGAAACTTTTCTCATCTTTATATTTCAAAATATTATGCATTCTGTCCCAGTTCTGTTTTATCAGTAATCTTTTCTGCTGCTTGATCTCTGATCTCATATTCCTCTTAACTCGATTTAACCCAATATCGTCTATCAGACAAAGGGAAGATTTTATTATTTTCCTATATTTTGCCTTAATTTTTGCTATAGTAGCATGGTTCTTATTGGGGTCATAAAATTGGCATCTACTCCTCCCTTTTATTACATAATCTCTTTGGAGCAGCTCCTGTAGGTTATCCAGAAGTTCCTGGAAACTGTCTAATCCATTCACATTAATATCCCGTTTAAATGAATATATCCAGTTTTTTATTTGGTCCGATTCTTGCCATTGATATTAAAAATGCCAATCGTTTCCTCTGTCCATTTTAAGCTTTTCTTTTTATGGACCTCGATCTGATTTGCCTGTCTATCTATACAATTTCTGGTTGTCGTTAACTTTATTTCCAATCTTAGGACGTTATGGTCACTATTCAGGTTCTCAATTATTTCCAGTTTTTCACATAGGTGATAGAACATATCATTCACTATCATATAGTCAATGATATGGCCACCATTTTTTGTCCTATGTGTAATATTGGCCGGTTTGTCTCCCTCTACTCGACCGTTAATTTCTCGTATGTCCAATTTAAATAGGATTTCTTCCATTCTCCTCCCTCTAACATCCATTCTAAATGGTGTTCTTATAGACGGTATATCACTCCAGGATCCATTTGTGCCAATTGTTAGTTCATCAAGATCATTATATTTACCACATCTTGCATTAAAATCACCACGAAGAAAGAGGCAATCATTAGGAAAAGTAGAGGTTAAAAATTCCAAGATTTCATATAATGGAGTGATAAAGTCTTTCTCTTTGTTAACAGTGGTTGGGGGAGGCAAATAGACATTAACAATGATAAGGGTGATCATATGTTTATTATAATACCACAAGTTTTTTATACGTACCACTAAGCATTGTAATATAGTAGAGGGAATACTCACTAACTCACTGTTAATACATGTATCCACTAATACTAATAGACCTCCACTTGCTCGACTACGTCTCGAGCGGTTTGCTTCAAGACTGTAACATGCCATACCAGCCATAGAAATATTAATGAGATGCCAGCTTTCCTGCAATAGTAGGACCAATATATTGTTGCTGTTTGCATTTATCACTTCAAGTATTTTCTGGTTATCGTAACTGGCACAATTCCACGAGCAGATCACAATGGGTCGCTCTTTCTCATCAGGTACAAGTCGACCGGTTAACATGAAGGGTGTTAAGAATACTGCGCCACTTATTTTCTTCCGTAAGTTCACTTTCTTTATAGTTTCCACTTGAATTGGCCAACGATTCTATATCCACATTGCGGATACCATTCTTTAATCTAACTTTACCCAAGAGATGTTTTATATCACCGACATTATCTGATTTAAGCCCCTTTGATTTCTTAATCATTTCCTGAGTCATATTTGTATCCTGCGCAGGTTCATAACCATAAAAACAGAATTCGTCAATTGATTTCAATATCCATTGAGCCAGTTTTTTTTGTACAAATCTAACATATGTCAATTCATCCCCGTGTGTAGCTCTTTTACTTATATAGACCCAATCGATATCAGATGTGGTGATAACTCTGTATTCTGGTATCATATGCAGGATTGCCAAAGTATATTCTCTATTTATGGGGCCATCATCCTTACCAGGAAATAATCTCTTTATGGAGATTATATTTGTATCTTCATTCCTGGGTTGGTTTATCTTTTCATAAGCAGACACATGTCTGTTTATCGGTCCCCTTATACGTCCTCCATCTGGCAAGGTTAGAGAGTCAGATGATGAAAAGTAATTAACTGGTGGCTTCTCATTAATATTAGCCGATGGTATGGTCTCAGGCGCATATCTATTTATCGGGCCCATTATACGTCCTCCATCTGGCAAGATTAGAGAGTCAGATGATAAAGAGTAATTGACTGGTGACTTCTCATTAGTATTAGCCGATTACATGGTCTCACAATCGAATTTTCGATCGATATTTATTGACACTAGTTGTCGGTTATTATTTTCTCTTATGGTTTTTACAGTTGTTATATTTCGAGGCCCTTCCTTAAGTGGGCATATACCTTTTTGCCTAGCGTTTATGCTCTGGTCTAATTTGTCCAGGTCCTGAGGAACTATTACTTTGTCCTGATTTGATCCCACCGGCTTTTTCTTTTTACTCTTTTCGTGAAAAATATGAGCTGAACTATACTCCCCTTTTTTATTTACTTGGGGATTCCAGCTCTTGTCTTCGACCGGGTTACATCTCATACCCATAGTCCCTGGACCAAAGATCGGCGCAAATGGGTTCAGTTCTATTGAACTAATTAATGGAGGCTCTGAGGTAAGGTTTTCTGGGGCAATTACTCGTCCAATATAATTCCCATATTCATCTCTGTGTATATTCCACATCATCCTTACGTATATCATTAACCCCTTCCCCCAACAATTTCTCATTACTCATTTTTTCCTCATAATTAATCATAGGCCCTTGTTCTACCATAGGCCCCTTATCAGATTTTAAGGATTTTGAAGGTGCTTTAGCTCTTCGTTATTTACTTTGGGCCCAAACAGCTGGAAGGGTTTGCTGGGGCTTTTTCTTATTTTTGCGTTTCTTAATTTGTTCAAATACATTTCCAAAATCAACATCTACTTTTTCCCCTTCTTTTGTATTTAATTCCTTCTCCTCTGCATTGAACTTCTTTGACAGTTCATCAACCTGTTGCTTGGCCAGGGCCTTTTGTACGTTCCTTTTAGGCTCATTAGCACTTTTGGTATCCCTTATTTGCGCATATTTAATATCATAAGTTTCCAGTCATCCTCTGTGTATGAACAATCCATAGGGATGGGATCACCACTCTCTATGCATAATTGTATGTTGGATTGATTGGGGGTAGTATTTTTTGTTATATTTTTTACCTCTCGGTCGACTGGGCACTTATCTTTCTCCTTTTTAATTTCATCGCCTTCTTCATTTCTATTGGCTTCAATTAATTCCTCTAATTTAAGTTTCCTGAGAGCAAACCACTGCTCATTGGGATCAGCCATAATTCCTTTATCCATTTTTTTATGCGGTGAGGTTTGAGTGGTAGTATCACATGAGTTTACTCCTCTTAATCTTTTGGAATCCTTTTGAGTATTTGTTAGTAATAGCTGGTTCTTTGATTGAAGATCCGTAAGTTTAGCCAAAACTCCCTCCATTTTCCCAAACAAATCTACATGGTTTTTAAGTTTTTTTTCAATGTCCTGTTCCCATACCGAGCTTTTATTAAAAAGACTCCACATCTGATTAATATTCTGATCTAAGATTTTAATCATATCACTTTGCCAATCCAATTTTATAGTTTGTCCTTTCATTAGAATAATTAGAGTTTCCATGATAGAATATAGTTGTCTAATATCATCGGCGGGAATTAATTGATTAGCTGTTTTATGATTCTTTAAATTTGACGTGGTGCAGCTTAGAGTTCCTGTAACTTCCACAGGTAAACCTTTGTTAATAACACCATCTACGATTTGACTAACATAATCCAATTCAATATGATTCGTTACTTCCCCAAAGTCCAGCGCCATTTTCACCATACTTAATTCCACACCATTTATTTCGTTTATTGTTTTCTCACATTTTTCCATGTCATCATAGGTTATGGAGTCAGGTGTAGATGGATTATGGTTTCCAGCAGGTTCCACGATGTTGTCGGGGTTAGCTGTTTCGCATATTGGGTTATGATTAACGGCTGGTTCTAGGTCATCCTTGGAGTTTAGTTCCACAGGCTCTAGACCGTCATGAGGGTTAGTTATCATTAGATTCCCTAAATTTTCTTTTTATTATCTCTTTTCTTGTTGTTCCCTTCATAGCCTCTTTATGCAACTCACTCAGGAGATTACTTCCATTCATGGCAATATTATTCTCATCGATTATCTGTTGCTGGGTTGGGCCCAAATTTCTAGTTTCATCTTTATACCCATTTGACCCATCCTCTCCTCCTATTTCCAACTTAGGCTTTCCTATGCCGTCATTCATTATAATCAGACTATTATTAGAAGAACTTATATCACCTGAATTTTGTGTTTCACAATGGACAGTAACAAAAGCAATCTGTTTGTTAAGATCCTTCGGGGGATTTATTTGTAGACCAATTTGTGGTTCCCGCTGTGGCTCCTTGTTTGCCTCTGTTGGGGTGGATTGTTTTGTATGGGTTTCAAGGGGTAAATCGTCATTAGCAACAGTGGAGGGGTACCCCGTACCATTTCGTCTATTAAAATCTCTTCCGGGAACCAACCACCTTTTCCTGTTCAGGTTTTTATTTGAAAGAAAGGATCCTTAAGTGTGCATCCACACACTTATACCGGCACTCGTATGTCTGTGTGATCACCACAACAAATGACTGAACATGTAATGTTAGTTGTAAAAAATCTCTTGAAAATTGTTGATAAGATATTTGAAAATGTTTTATTCACATTTCAATCTGACGATATTTTTCTTTCATACCATCCAAGTAAATGAAAATTGATTGACAAAATACTGGCAAAACAAAATGTAACCATAATTTAAACATCAGTTGTGGTTACGTTGGTTAACGCGTTTCGAATAATAATTCATCATCAGAACCATGAGATGCCAGTGTTAGATATATTCTTATATTTGATAAGTAGCACTCTGAAAATGCAACAATAATAAAACACGTATTATAATCATTATTTGACAATAAATCAAGCAGCAAGCAACAAATATTGAATCATTATATCAAACTTAATCTTGTAAACGTCAAAAACTTGTCAACATGAAAAACAGTACATAAATGAAACTGAAAATACACTCACTTTTGAGATAAAATGCTGAAAACACGTGAAGTGCTTCTGTTAAGCCTCTGAAAAGGAAAAAAGTGAAAAGAAAAGAAAAAGAGAACCTAAAGTGATGTATTGCTTAATCTGTCTAAGAAAAAATGTGTGCAATAATGGTGTAGCAGACTTACCCAAAGGGGTGCTGGTGCATGAAACACCTGTTGTAAACCGGCCACCCGAGGGCCAAGTAGTCGGGTACTCGCAGCGGTAAACACTAAAAAGAAATGCCAATGCAGGAAGAATTGAAGCTGTTGTATGTGCCGTCAGCTTAGTGCATTTGATTCGTAAAAAAGTAAAAAAGTATGTTTGCCCTTACCCAGAGAGCAGGTCCGCGACTGTCGCTGCATGCAATATCCCAAGAGGTGTGGATATGGGCGTGCCCGGAGAGCGTTATAACGGAATGCAGGATTGAACCTGCCGGCTTTTCTCAAGCCGCAACTGGCGTGCGTGCGCTTGCGCACTAAAAACTACAATGCTGATGGGATTTGTGGTGCTCGAGCCTGCCTGCTATACCAAGGATTATACTCGACGGCTTTCGCCAAGCCGCCACTGACGTGCGTGCACTTCCGCTATGCCGACTCCTGTGCTGTTGGGAATTGTAGTGCGCGAGGCTGCCAGTTATAACTCTAGTGGAATGTGAAAAGTACTATGTGTATATGTACCAGCCACCATACTTCTCTTATTGGATACGCTCAAAATATTCACATGAAACTACTATTAAAACGAAAGGGAAAAGAAGAGAAGGGGAGGGGGGAGGGGGGGGGGGGAAGAAAGGGAAGTAAGGGAATAGTGAAGAGACACTTAGTTAAAGTGTGACCTTTAAGTGCAAGCATGGCAAAACGCTGTATGTAAGACAAGAAAAATATGAAGATGAGAAATAAAATAAAATAAGAGTGAAAGTAAAATAAAACTTATATGCACATGCTTTCTATAAATTACAAGACTATGAAGTTGTGTTTGAAAAAACTGCCACCTTGCAACGAAACAAAAGGAGACGTGAATACAACCGAGATGCCATAATGAGGTATAGGTACCGTATGGGAACAAGTGAGTCACTCTTCTTAGAGACATGATATATGTTCGTACTTCCTCAAAACAGTAGATCAAAGAATAAGAATATTCAGAAGGTATCAAGTACATATAAATATTAGTACATGAAAGATATGGTGTTATGCTGCTGTGTCTTATGCATTTAAAACATGGCAAAAAAACGTCTGGGCAAAAAAGCAACATGTATGGTGCACTGACCGGATAGGTGAAACCCTTAGGCCGGGAGAGGACCCGTACGTGAGACGGGGACTCCCGGAAAACAGGGCACACCTAGTCCGGCAGGTGCACGATATAAAAGCAGCATGGTAAATGGTGATTATGACCAAAGAGAAATAAAATACATTAGACCGACGTGCAATAGAAGAAGTATACACGTGATTCGATGCCTAAGATGCGCCAGATGTCCAGACTGATTACAGAAATATACCCAAATAGAACTGATCATTAAGTCCTTTAGGTTCCAAAGTGTCCAAATGGTATATCCAAAAGCACTCCCGCTGTTTAAGGCGCCGAATTCGGTCTCCTCCTCGCATGAATACCGGAATCTCTTCAAGCACCTGATATTTCAATTGGCTGATAGTGTGATGATAGTCATTGAAATGGCGAGCCACTGGTGACTTACGGTTATTTGTTCTGATTGTGCTTTTGTGCTCATTGAGACGTTCTCGCAGAATACGACTCGTCTCCCCAACATATAGTTTTCCGCATGGACATTTCAATGAATAAACAACAAAAGAGCTAACACAAGTATGATATCCTCTCAACTGGATTTGCTTCCCTGTGGTTGGATGTAGTACAAACGGCCCCTTAATGATGTTGTTGCAATTGCCACACCCTAAACAGGGGAACGTTCCAATTTTTTGTGTCTGCAAGACTGTTTGTCTAGACCGTGTGGCTGCAACATCAGCTCTGACCAAAAAATTTTGCAAATTAGACGATCTGGTATGAGCGAAAACTGGTGGTCTTGGAAAAAGTTGGCTTAATGTTGGGTCGTTTTGTAAAAAACTCCAGTTCTTTCTGAGGATCTTCTTGATTTTATACGAATTGATACTATATTCGTCAACAAAAATCAGTTTGTCTTCCTTTACTTTGGGCAAGGTTGATAACAGTGTTGCTCGTGGAATCTGACTGATCCGTGTTATCTCAGAAATCATGTTAGTTAAGTTGTATCCTCTGTTTTGAAGCTGAAGTGCTAATGCATGCGCCTTGTGTGTAAACATCTCATCATCAGATATAATACGTCTAAGACGAAGAAATTGCCCTTTAGGTAATCCTTGAATGGTGTTTGTTGGATGAAAACTATCTGCACTTAGCATACTCATCCGATCAGTTGGTTTGCAAAAAATGTCAAATACAAATTGTTGATCCACTATTGAAACCGTAGTGTCTAAAAACGTGATGGAAGGGTGACCTATTGTTGAAGTAAATTTGATGGTTGGGTGAAGCTGGTTCAGCGCTTGAAGAAATGCTTGTAAGGAGGTCTTGTCTCCTTTCCAGATTAAACAAATATCATCAATAAATCTGACCCATTTGATGATGTGGGTATTCCACAATGTGTTATTAAGGATGTGATCCATTTCAAAATATAGCATAAAGCTATTGGCATAACCTGGTGCCATGTGCGATCCCATCGATGTCCCAGTAAGTTGCTGGTACCAATTTGTGTTGAACCTGAAATAGCTTCTGTGCAAAATGAAGTTTAGTAACAGAATGACAAAGTCTCGTGGACAATCCTCTGTAGGGTAATCAGTAAGTAATCTTTTTACACATCTGGCACCTTCAATGTGTGGAATAGATGTATAGAGACTGACGACATCTATAGACGCTAGTAACATTGGGTCTTGCAAAGGTTGTAGTTCCTGAAGGCATTGTATAAAATGTGCAGAATCACGTATGTACGTGGGTGTTGTTTGAATGATAGGTTGGATGAATGCATCGATATAACGTGCTAATGGTTCGAAAACAGACTGGGTCCCAGCTACAATTGGGCGTCCTGGTGGTGGATTGAGGTTTTTATGTATTTTTGGTACTAGATAAAACACTGGACTTATTGGGTGTTCCTCAGTTAAGTATTTACGTGTTTTATCATTGATCCATTCTTTGGATTCCGCAAAGTCAAGTATTTCTGCAACATCATTTTTAACTGTATTTGTGGGGTCTGATGCTAGTAGTTTGTATGTGGTTTGATCTGTTAATTGTCTGTTAGCTTCAATCATATAGTCTGATTTATCGAGTAATACCACCGCACCTCCTTTGTCAGCTGGTTTAAGTATGGTGTGAGAGTCAGCTCGTAAAGTTTTAATGGCATCCTTTTGTTGAAATGTTAAGTTAAATTTGTTAACTTTACGGTACTGAACTCGATCAAATTCTACCGAAACCTTCTTAAAAAATGCATTTAGAATTACATTGTTGACATCAGGGTCAAACCGACTCCGTGGTCGGAACTCTCTATATTTGGTGACTGTGTTATCAGAAATGGGTGTAGTGTGATGAAAAACCTTTAGTGACATTTTACGGAAAAATTTGAACATGGCCACTTTGGTATTGAATTTCTGGCCTGTATTGGTAGGTACATATGAAAAACCTTTGTTGAGTAACTGTGTTTCCGAAGATGTCAACTGACGTTGTGATAGGTTAACAACTAAATCTA
>JASBQO010438091.1:0-14690 GCA_030265035.1 Desmognathus wrighti
ATCCTGTTAGAAGAAAAGGAGCCAAAAATGGCTGTGATTGGCCTAGCCAATCAAAAGTTACAGGCCTCTAACTGGGTACACCTCCAAACAGGCAAAAAACAGCTCAGCACAGGAGAGGGCTACATGCGAAAAAGGCTCAGCAGCTAAAGGGTTAAAGGGCCGGAGCCAGAGGCGGCTCAGCTGCTAGTCCGACCCTGCGCGAACAGCAGCTCCGTGGAGAGCAGGGGGAAGCAGTCGAGCTCCGTGGAAACCAGGGGAAGTGGCAGCCAGTCTGTTTCGGTCACGCTTCAGTGACCAAGGAGCCTGGACCCTCGGGAGGTCACAACTGCTGTACAATTGAACTTGCTGGCTCCACCTAGGTTTCTTTCTCCTCCGAGGAGCGGTGTTTGTGTGCACAATGTGCACCCTGCTGTGCAACCGGATCATTCCTGTCCCACTCCAGTCCCCACCAGAGGCAGGGACTGAAGTGGGACAATAGCACTAATTAGCACGTAGCAGCACAATGAAGAGTCAGAGGGTGGATCCCAGTGGGAGGTCAAAAGGCACTTGCAGTGGGATTGCAAGTCTTGTTTTTGCTGGCCTGAGAGTGACATGTGTCTCGTGGAGCTGGGCTTCCAGGAGTGCATAACAAATAAAGTTGAAATGCACTTTAAACCCAAACGCTACAAAAATAATGTAACTATGCTTTTGCATTAATGCTTCCGTACAATTTTAAACATTGAAATGCTCTTACCTGTATGCTGCTGCTCATGAGAGATCCAGCCCCTTCCAACCGTGTTGCTATACCAGATCATGAAAACAAGCCCAAATTGCCTCTAAACACAAAATAACAAACATTGGGCAATTCCAATTGTTTCCTGCAAGTTGGAAACCATTCTCAATTGTCGGAAGATGAGGGTCTAAATTTTGCTTGTAAAATTGTGTTTTAAGGCAAAAAGCAACTGCAGTTGATTGTAGGGGATTTTTTAAATATTTGAAAGCAACCTCTGATGCCAGTTCTTGCTCTGACTAATAACATTTTGATTGAATGGCAAAGTAATAATTACTCTAAAACAAAGACAGTTGAGGGATGAAAGTTTGAATTATTCTTAGCCACTGGGGACACCTCTGGGCCATTTTTCATCCATCATTTCTTTAGCCTGCATATGCCCTTACTTCCAGAGTGAGGCCAATATGCAAATCAGTTCAGACACCACCAATGGCAGCAGTCAGACCCGAATTGCTATGGTGCTCACTCTTTCACAGCAAGATCACAAGCAATTGCCAAACCAGAAGTAATGATTAAAAACGCTCTAAAAAACAAACTTTTGATTGAATAGCAAAGTAAATGATTAATAAAAGAAGAATAAATGCAAAGGAAGAAATACAGAATTCACCAGAATGGGGGGTGAATCAAGAGAAAGAAAATTGAGGAAGATTGAGGAAAAGGACAAATGGGGCAGACGGGATGATGAAAGAATGCAAATGGAGGAATAAAAAAGGAAGGAAATATCTTTCTTTCAACATTCCCGTCTTTCTTCCATCCTTCCCTTCTTTCTTCCTTCCTTTTTCTCTTCCATCTTTCCCTTCTTTCTTCCATCCTTCCCTTTTTTCTTCCATCCTTCCCGTCTTTCTTCCTTCCTTCCCTTTTCTCTTCCATCTTTCCCTTCTTTCTTCCTTCCTTCCCTTTTCTCTTCCATCTTTCCCTTCTTTCTTCCATCCTTCCCTTCTTTCTTCCTTTCCTTCTTTCTTCCTTCCATCCTTTCTTCCATCCTTCCCTTCTTTCTTTCTTTCTTTCTCTTTCTTTCTTCCCTTCTTTCTTCCATCCTTCCCTTCTTTATTCCTTCCATTCCTTATTTCTTCCATCCTTCTCTTCTGTCTTCCATCCTTCCTTCTTCCTTCACTCCTTTTTTCTTCCATCCTTCCCTTCTTTCATCCTTCCCTTCCTTCTTCCATCCTTCCCTTCTTCCTTCCATCCCTTCTTTCTTCCATCCCTTCTTTCTTCCATCCTTTCTTCCTTCCTTCCTTCCATCCTTCCCTTCTTTCTTCCTTCTTTTCTTCCATCCTTCTGTTCTTTCATCTGTCCTTTCCTTCTTTCTTCCATCCTTCCTTTCTGTCTTCCATCCTTCCCTTATGTCTTCCATCCTTCCCTTCTTTCTTCCTTCCTTCCCTTCTTTCTTCCATTCATCCCTTCTTTCTTCCATCCTTCCCTTCTTCCTTCCTTCCCTTCTGTCTTCCATCCTTCCCTTCTGTCTTCCTTCCTTCCCTTCTTTCTTCCTTCCTTCCCATTTTTCTTCCATCCTTCCCTTATTTCTTCCATCCTTCCCTTCTGTTCTTCATCCTTCCTTTCTTTCTTCCATCCTTCCCTTCTTTCTTCCTTTTCTTCCATCCTTCTCTTCTGTCTTCTGTCCTCTTCCGTCTTCCATCCTTCTCTTCTGTCTTCCATCCTTCCCTCTGTGTTCATTCCTTCCCTTCTTTCTTCCTTCCCTTCTCTCTTCCTTCCTTCCCTTCTTTCTTCCTTCCTTCCCTTCTTACTTTCTTCCTTCCCTTCTTTCTTCCATCATGCCTTCTTTCTTCCATCCTTTCCTTCTTTCTACCATTCCTCCCCTCTTTCTTCCATCCTTCCCTTCTTTCTTCCATCCTTCCCTTCTTTCTTCCTTCCTTTCTTTGATCCTTCCCTTCTTACATCCGTCATTCCCTTCTTTCTTCCATCCCTCCTGTCTTCCTTCCTTCCTTTCTTTCTTCCATCCTTCCCTTCTTTCTTCCATCCTTCCATTCTTTCTTCTTACCTCTATCCTTTCTTCCATCCTTCCCTTCTTTCATCCATCCTTCCCTTCTTCAATCCATCCTTCCCTTCTTTCTTCCTTCCCTTTCTTCCATCCTTCTCATCTGTCTTCCATCCTTCCCTTCTTTGTTCCATCTGTGCCTTCTTTCTTCCGTCCTTTCCTTCTTTCTACCATCCTTCCCTTCTTTATTGCACCCTTCCCTTCTTTTTTCCATCCTTCCCTTCTTTTTTCCATCCTTCCCTTCTTTCTTCCACCCCTCCCTTCTTTTTTCTATCCTTCCCTTCTTTCTTCCACCCTTCATTTCTTTTTTTCCATCCTTCCCGTCTTTCATCCGTCCTTCCCTTCTTTCATCCATCCTTCCCTTCTTTCTTCCATCCTTCCCTTTTTTCTTCCATCCTTCCCTTTCATCTGTTCTTCCCTTC
Organism: Desmognathus wrighti; assembly: GCA_030265035.1. NCBI lineage: Eukaryota > Metazoa > Chordata > Amphibia > Caudata > Plethodontidae > Desmognathus > Desmognathus wrighti. The sequence goes on from JASBQO010438091.1 coordinate 3,188, forward strand.
TTTCTTCCATCCTTCCCTTCTTTCTTCCATCCTTCCCTTCTTCCTTCCTTCCCTTCTTTCTTCCATCCTTCCCTTCTTTCCTCTATCCTTTCTTCCATCCTTCCCTTCTTTCATCTGTCCTTCCCTTCTTTCATCTGTCCTTCCCTTCTTTCATCTGTCCTTCCCTTCTTTCTTCTGTCCTTCCCTTCTTTCATCCATCCTTCCCTTCTTTCTTCCTTCCATCCTTCCCTTCTTTCTTCCTTCCTTCCTTTCTTCCATCCTTCCCTTCTTTCTTCCTTCCTTCCCTTCTTTCATTCTTCTTTCCCTTCTTTCTTCCATCCTTCCCTTCTTTCCTCTATCCTTTCTTCCATCCTTCCCTTCTTTCTTCCTTCCTTGCTTTCTTCCATCCTTCCCTGCTTTCTTCCTTCCTTCCCTTCTTACTTCTTTCCCTTCTTTCTTCCATCCTTCCCTTCTTTCCTCTATCCTTTCTTCCATCCTTCCCTTCTTTCATCCGTCCTTCCCTTCTTTCTTCCTTCCTTCCATCAGTCCTTCCCTTCTTTCATCCGTCCATTTCAACCTTTTATGACTCACCCCTATACTGTTTTACCTACCCTTTACAAGTGTGTAAACATTGTGCAAACATGCCATACACCAAATGAAGTGGTGTGTAAACACCACGCAAACATCATGTTTGCAAAACCTTTACAACAGCATTGTAAACCATTGTAAACTTGCTGTTTTACAAAGGTTTACAAATTCTGCAACTGTTGTAAACTACTTTTTTCATGCAGTGTAAATGTCTAAGCAAGTCACATCTGTAACATTTTCATCCCTTTTTAAAAGATGCAGGCTCTCCTTTTTAGACTTCAGCCTCGTCTCTTTCTCAACATCAGACTTCTTCTGTACAGAGACAACATTGACATCCTTCACATCTTTCATCAATTCCTTAGAAGAAGACAAAGAAAGCAAAGAGGGAGAACATTTCAATTCTTTCTCACTCACACTCATCTCAATCTTCTTAACAATCAGAAAAGCATCCGTCAAATTTGGATTCCTAGCCATCCACAACTTTTCCCTGACCACCTTACTGTTTGCATGTACAAACAACTGATCTCTTAATAGTTCCTCTAAAGAGATTACATTCGCAAAGTCAAATTTCAAAGCCAAAACTCTCAATGCCGCAATATATTCCTCAGCAGACTCTAGAGATGATTATTTCCTAATATAGCATTTATGCCTGTTTACCGCTACATTTATCTTAGGCATTTATTTATTTTCTAACATCTTCAAAAAAATGTAATGCTCATCATCTCCCACACCTATTTCAGCAGCATCCAATTGTGATAGCCCTTCAAAGATTCTTAAACCTTCAGGGCCCAAGGCATGCAGTAAGAGATTTATTTTTATTCAATTGAGGTGAGTCTATAGCCTGGAGATAGTTCAACCAATAGGATTTCCAGGTAGGCCAAGGAGTAATTGGCTCACCCGGCAAAGAAAGGAATTCTTTCAGTGGAGAAACTTTATTTCCCTGCATAATGCCTGACCAAAAACCCCCAAACAATTTACAATTGGAATCAGTACAAATTTACAACATAAATTTTAGGCTAGACACATTCAAACCCCATTTAGTTCTTAGAATTTCTTAACTGCAGCAAAAGCAAACTGATTCCAAACAAAGAAAAACAAATAAGGAAGTACTATCAAAGAGGTAAATATTAATAACACATACAAGCATCCAAGGAAAAGCAGGAAGTAGTACTGGCCAATGAGCTACTATCAATGACCAGCCAATCGGAGCGCCGATCAATGAAAAATCACCAGTTAGCCAGCCAATCAGAGTACAGAACAGACAGTTAGTCAACAGAACACTGTCACTTTCAAAATTGCAGTCAACAGCAATGGAAGTTCCTCAATGCACAGTGGTCGCCCCGGCACCTTAGGCAGCACCCGGCCACACAACATCCGTTCAAGGCTGGGCCCAGCCCCTGACACACAGATGGATGCTTCCACCCTTTGAGGCCAAGTCTGCTCTCCGAGGCTGCGCCCGGCCCAGCCCACTCTCATTGGTGGCTGCACCAGACCTCCCAGGCAAAGCCCGGCCACACCACATCACCAGGTCCACTCAGGGCAGCGCCCGGCCTCCCAGGCTGCACCCGGCCCACCTAGCCCAGCCCACGCTCATTGGTGGCTGTGCCCGGCCTCCCAGGCAGAGCCCGGTCACACCACGCCTACTCTAGGCTGCGCCCGGCTTCCCAGGATGCGGCCGGTCCAACATGTTCAGCCCAACACATGCTCGTTGGTGGCAGTGCTTGGTCTCACAGGCTGCGCCCGGCCACACCACATCCACACAAGGCTGGGTCTGTCCTCCCAGGCTGCATCCCGTCCTCTGTACGGGTGAGCGGTGCCCGACCCACAACTGGCTGTTCCCGACTCACCTTAATCTGCACTCTGGTATGCAATTCACTTTCCTGGACAGTGGGATATACTTTACTTCTTCAAACTCGTCCCCAATGAGATGATGCCTCATTTGTGTTTAAGTACAAGTTTAATTATCTCACAGCCAGGAAGGCTTCCCACAGCAAGTGAGTCCAGTAAGCAACTGCCACAAGTGCATCAGAACAGTCAACATTCCAAAACACTAAGGGGAAGGAAGGGGGAAGGAGAAAGGTGGTGAAAGGAAGGGGAAGATGCAGCACTAAACAATAGCTGCAAGAATAACATGCCTGTAAAAGAATGCATAACATACCATCATAACAGTATCCCCAGAGGAAATGGTGAGATGTCTCCGGAGGCTGTGGCACTCTTCATCTCCCTTGCACCCATGGCCCACTAGTGTGGTTAAATCAATGGCACCTGTGATCGCAGGGGATCTGTGCACAGTGGTGTATCATAGTTTCGATGAAGGAGATGTACCGGACACCTGAAAGCATGAGGTAATCACCCCTTTGCTGAAAAAGACAGGATTATCTACGGAAGAGTTGAAATACTATCGCCCGGTGACCCAGCTATCTCTCCTGGCTCGCATCTCATAGCAATTGGTCACTTATGAGATCCAAGACCATTGTGAAGCCCACAATCTTCTTCATGACCGTCAGTCAAGTTTTTGACAGGGAGAGGGATGGCGTGAGCGCTGCTTGATATGCAGGAACATCTGCTGGGAGTGGCCGACTTGGGGCACCCGGTTGCCCTGGTGTTACTGGTTTTGTCTTCCGCCTTTAACACCATTGATCACTTGGTCTTGTTATCTAGGCTTCAATCGGTTGCAGGAGTCACAAATGTGGCCTTGAAGTGGTGCATCTCTTTTCTCCCGGACCGGGTCCAGCAGGTTTGCTTGCAGGGTATTTGGCCCTCTCCCCGACTCTCAAGGTGGAGGGTGCCACAGGGATCCGCCCTATCTCCCCTGCTATTTAATATCTATATGCAACCTCTGGCTAGGCTGCTGAACTTCATCGGTGTGACATTTTAAATGTACACTGATGACATGCAATTAGTGGTTGACTTGAGGGATGCTAGCACCGGGGCCGGCCTGGTGGCGGGGTTGGAAGGCATCCGCGCATCGATGGCAACCAACTGTCTCCGTTTGGATCAGAAAGTTGTAATTCTGGGTGCGGTGGCCCGACCCTCCCGCCAGTCCTCCCGTGGCCATAGTCCTTCGGGCCCCTGCTGTTGCCTATCCAGCATGCTAAAAGTCTAGGGGTGTGGTTTAGTGCACCGGGCAACTCGGTCTACCAGGCGAAGAGAGTGGCTCACTCAGCTAACTACCAGCTCACACAGTTGGCTCCTCTTCTCCCCCTGTTGGATTCCACATGTGTGGTCACTTCGTGCCAGGCACTGGTCATTTCTAAGCTCCAATATTGTATTTCTTTCTACGCCAGCCTGTCCATCACAGCTACGCGGATTCTGTGTTCAGAACATGGCTGTGAGGCTTATTTGAGGACTCAGATGCTTTGATCATGTGTCGGAGGCCAGGAGAGGGTTGGGCTGGCTCACTGTCCCTCATCTGATCCAACTGTATGACTTGTGTATGATGTGGAGGGCATTGCAGGGGGAAGGTCCAACCTATCTCCAGAGGCATTTTAAGTGGGCCGTCCACCGTTATACCGCACGGAGACAAAACCGGGGCAAGGTTGTTGTCCCCTGCTTCAGCAGGGCACGGAAAGGAGGGGCTGCTTTGTTCCGGGTGGACCCTAAGTGGTAGAATACCCTCCTGGTGGATTTGAGATTGGAGACGTCCTTCCTGCGCTTTAAGCGATTGGTGAGGGAACCGAGATTGAGGGCTGATTTTTAGCCGATAAGTTTGCTGTAGTGTTTTGGCATCATGTAAATTGTTCTGTAAGATGGTTGGGGAGGGGATGGCTGGGTCCACCAGTCTGTGTTCCCTGAAGGCCGGGTCACTTGTTTGGCTTGTGTGGAGGGCCTTGACATTATTTTCCAAAGTCAGGAGGCAGAATTCAAACACAACTTAGTTGTTAATGTAGCAAATAACCCGGAGTCCGAAAGTAACAAACCAATTCATCCAAAATCCACAGCCAGTCAAGTAAAATCCCAGAGATCCAATCACACCAAGCAAAACACAGCCAAAAGGGAAAAGCCAAAATCAGGTCTGGTTAACAAGCCTCAAGTCATACAAACCAGGTAGTCAGAATACAAACACCAGAACTCGCACAGGATGTGGTCAATGTTCAGACAGGAAGCCCACATAAAAGAGGGTTTAAATACTGGACATTGATAGGCCCATGATTAGTCCCGCCTAGAAAACAATAAGACTGAATCGATACCATCTTGGAAGGAGAAATGGTTTCCCTAAGATCCTTTTCAATAGAGCACGATCACATAAGACATAAGAAAGACCTCAATGGGGACCCCTAACTCATGTGTGTAGGAAATGTACCTGATAGAGAATCTAGAGATCCAACAAAAAAAGTCAGGTTGGCGAGTCGAAGATATGCTTGAATACAGAGAGAATCCGATAAGTGAGGATCTTGCAGGAATACAGATGTAAGTACGTGAAAAAATATGTAAACACCTCAGAACAGGCATTAATACCTCAGACGAATATTAGCCATGAAATACCTGTGATGAGCGAAACCTCGAAACCCGACAATCGGACCACTATTTATCCTTGATGCACTCAGATGAGGAGCAGAAGGCCGAGCTCAATCTTATCAGTAGTGAAACACAATATGCCCTTTGGTAGTTTGTGTAACACAGTACACAATATGTACTCTGTTGGGGAGTGGCGTACAATATAACTCTGTTTTGGTGTGGAATTCAATATTCACTTTTTTTATTATATTATTATTATTCACATGTATAACTAAACCTTTGCATAGAACTGTGAATTTTTTTTTTTAAATGCTTTGTTTAACAGAAATTGCACTCTTAAAGTGCTGCATTACCTCGACTTTCTTGGACACGATTCAAACACAAAAATAGCTGCATGGTATCTGTATATTCTTTTACTCCCATCTAGTTGTAAGCTGTGGAATAACACCAGAAATGTGATATTTTGGCAATATAACTATATAAAAAAAATAACTTTTCAAGGAAAATAGTATAAAGAAAGCATAGACAGTTTTTAATGCTCTTACAAAACACCTTTATTTGTCCTGTGTTCTTTGTGAATAGTGGGCCCGATCCTAAAGGTTGAATGTTTTTTTATATCTGGCGTAATTCCCATTGAACTTAATGTCATTTACAACAGACAAAAAAGTGCAATCTATGAAACTCTTTTGCAGGTGAGACCCAACATGTCAAGTCCTCACCGTTGGAACATTGAGAAAAGTATTTGGGATTTTGATGTGGTTATCTCACAGTAACAAGAAACTTATGTTATACTTAACTGCTGCTTCGTATATGTGGGTATATATACACTGTAATTCACGTGGCCACAAGTACGAGGTCAGGGATAGAACTTGTAACGACCCTGACCCTAAACATGTCTTTACAACATAGTACCCCGACAGGAAACAACGTTGCAAAAATACGTTTGCAGGAAATTTTACAAGAGGCGCCCTGTTACCAGTGCCCAGTAATTACTTTATTTTAACAGGATACGACACGGAAGAAAATCAAGCACTGAAATTACACGAATTAAATAAATCATCCCTTGACACCAGCGCTGTTGCCCGTTCTAGTTTTAAAGAAAGCAGATCTGTATTGCATGCAAGCTGTATGTGGCTGCCTGGGTGAGGCGGCACCTTTTGTCTTTGCCTAGAGCGGCCAAAATGCTTGGCCCAGCCCTGAAATCTATTTACCTTGTTCTTAACCTGTTCAATCTTTTCATTTTAGAGGATCTATTTGTTGCTGCTCTGCAGTAGTAAGAAGTCCTCTTTTGTCAAAAGAAACATGTGATGAATAAAGCTGTGTTGACACTCGAATGCTGTCGACCTGCTGTTGTGGTGTCAATAATGCTAAGGGGGTCCCCTACTGTGTTTGAAGGCAATGGATGCCAGCACGCCGCCATTACCCCCTTCACCCCTCCCCTCCCCCCCCCCTCCGCACAGACTGTTACCGAAGAGGTACTTGACTTTAATGTATGTAAACGAGCACTTTAACCCACCACAATTAACCAGGAGGGCGAATGAAGTGTGAACGCCTTCCTAAAGAAACCTATTAACGCCTGTTTGAGAAGCATGAGATCAGAGATCACAGATGTTATTATTTTCAGACAATTTTAGAGGCCCTAAACATTACTTTACAACGTAGTACCCCCGACAGGGTACCACGTTGAAAAAATATATTTCTGGCCAATTTTAAAACAAACTAATGGCTGGGCACTGGTAAGAGGCTGCCTCTTACCAGTGCCCAGCCATTAGTTTATATAGACTATTAAGTGCACCACAGCATTTTTGTAAATTAAAATAGTCTGGCAATATTTGTGTGTAAATTATTGCTTTCCCTTAAATGCCAAGAGTGACTTCACTGCTAAGAGTGTGCAGCGTGTCTGGTAAAAAATTTTTTGTAAATTATTGCCTGCCATTTTTGTTTTCCCGTAAATACCAAGGATGGCTTCACTGCTAACAGTGTGCAGCGTGAGATGACATTGTCCAGGATGATGTCAGGGGCGATTATTTAAAACAAAACAAATGTGCAGGTAAGTTTTGAACAATACACAGAGCCAAACAGTATTTTGTGGGATCGCGCCCTTCACAAGTCAGTGCCATGCAGGATGCACCGATGCCCTCTATGCCACACTAGATGCACTTTGCTGCTGTGTCCTAAAGCGAAAGCTAGAGGGGGCTTCGGCCATTCTGTAGCGCATTTTTTTTAAACCATCCCTAAAAATAGGGAAAGAATGCATAACATCACCCTCATGATTCTACTATGGAGAGCATCCGTTGAAACGCAGCACGTTTTTGAAAACATGGAGAGAAAATGCAGAACATCAAGTTATATCATGAAAATTATAGGAGGTCCAGATGAAAACATACCGAACTGTACCGAGGAAGGTACCATCAACAGACCCGATCACCTTGCACATATTTACCGCAGACCGTCATCAAATTGATCGCCCGCAGGATGATCTCCAATCTCGTCACGTCAATTTTAGAACAAACTAATGGCTGGGCACTGGTAAGACTCTTACCAGTGCCCAGCCATTAGTTTATATAGAATATTAAGTGCACCACAGCATTTTTGTAAATTAAAATGGTCTGGCAATATTTGTGTGTAAATTATTGCTTTCCCTTAAATGCCAAGAGTGACCTCACTGCTAAGGGTGGCAGCGTGAGATGACATTGTCCAGAATTATGTCAGGGCATGGGGTGGGCACCCGAGAGTCAAGTGCCTAGGGGGATCCCAAGGAGTGAATACAGCCCTGAAGCAAATACGAGAGTTGAGACTATCCGTACATTCTTCATTCATGCAACTGCAACCGCTTGTAAAAATTACATTAAAGGAAGGGTGCTGTAGCTATAACAAAACAGAAATAATTGCATACACGTTGCGCAGGCAGGAGGCACGTCTCTACCATGCACACATGCGTTGCTGTGGGCCTGTGTACGCTAGCACGGACATATGACATAATTAAGGAATGGCCATTACACAACTTTAGGAGTCATTCTGCCCATCCTCAGACATCATCCAGACCTTAAAGTTTCAGTTGATTTCACAAGTCATCTGATGACTTTGAAATTGCTGCCCTACGTAAACAAATATGCCAAGAAAATATACAGAGCATGATAGATATGACATTATTATTAATAATAATAATAATAATAATAATAATAATAATAATAATAATAATAAATTAAATTGACATTGTTGCCCCTCACCAAGGAACTACAGGGCCCAATTCATGTAACTTGAGTAGGGGATGAGTATACTCATGAGTAGGGTACTCAGAGCCCACTCATAAGCATACTCCATGAATTACTCACAATTCATGAAAGTATGGCCCTGAGTAGGGCCCATGAGTAGGCTACTCAATTCACAGAGCAGCTATCAGTGGGGCCCGGCCACAACACGCCCACTGTGTGCCGTGACTGGTGCCGTTAATTTATCTGATGTGGTCAATTTAACTGATGGGACAAGGCACTGTGACTTGAGTGGGGTTAAGGATCTTAGGTTTGTTATTCCAACCCCACCAAGCCACAGAGTATTTGATCATGTGAGTGAACAATGTTCTGGCTCTGTCTTGATCCTGGGCGCCGACCCACGGTCAAAAAATCACTGCAGCTGTAAATCTGCCTACGGGTTTGTGTGCAGCATTAAGAAGGGTAAACCAAAGTGCTAACACCCAAGTTGGAACCAAGGGATCCCTTCACAGTATAAACAATGCTCTATTGAGGGCACGGCCGCAGGTTGTTAACCACTGGAATACCGGGGCCCTTCTTTAACGCCCGTTAAGCACCGTTTGACAGGGGCTGGTGGTAGTTGGGAGGGTGGTTTCAGTTCTAATACCATGCCATAAGGTACATGCGGTGACAATTCTGGTTTTGGCGAGAGGTTGGGTACGGAAACAGGACTGTAACTAGAGTCGTATGTGCCTCCAAGCTTAATTCTGAGGCCAGGTCCGTGGGGGAACAGCCACACCCAAAAATGTGTTTTAGCAGCCCACTTCTTGTTTCCCACGAAAATAAATGATTATGTCAGAAATGTGCTGTTGTGGAACTGTTCAGGTTGGGCAAGCAAAAGGGATACCAGCGACTGGCTTCAGCTTAGTAAAAACAGTCACATTCTATGTTTACAAAAAACATGGGAATGTAGTCACTTGATCGTGGGAGATTTCATGTGTTTCAGCTACCCCGCAGTGTCGGTCAAGGATGGACTCAATTCTGGTGGCCTCGCAAATTGTGTTTCCAAAGTATTAAACTGGGCCTTTGTACAAACCTGAACGTGCATGAATTGTATGTTAGGGGTTTATTTGTAACCTGTAATTAAATGCTAATGAACTTCTAATGCAGCCTTCAGGCTGCATTAGGAGTTCATCAGCATTTAATTCATTAGAAATAACACGGACACAACTGTAATTTAAACTACCCCTTACAGCCCCTTTTCCCATAAAACTAACTTTAAATTAGCTTAAAAACCCTTCCCTCCCTATTAAACTTACCTTCTGGTTCCCACTGCAGTACCTGCCATTACCAATCAGTAATAGGGTGCTGCCATCTTGACGCAAATCGGGCAGCCATTTTGGATTCCCCCGGGCGCGGCCATCTAACATTGCATGACGTTGCGTCATGCTACACCACGTCAGGTGGCCATTTTGGGTGCACCGTCACCAGCAGCAGATCAGCCACCCAACCAACACACACTGTTGTTAAATTGATAAGCGAGGACATACACACTGCTCTTACATAGATAAGTGAGGACATACACACTGCTCTTACATAGACAAGTGAGGACATACACACTGCGCTTACACTGACAAGTGAGGACATACACACTGCGCTTACACTGACAAGTGAGGACATACACACTGTGCTTACACTGACAAGTGAGGACATACGCACTGCTCTTTCACTGATAAGCGAGGACATACACACTGTGCTTACACTGACAAGTGAGGACATACACACTGCTCTTACACTGACAAGCGAGGACACACACACTGCTCTTGCATTGATAAGCGAGGATATAATAACATTCTAAAAATATTGTTGACAGATTCTACAATAAAAGATACTTTGGAGATGACACACAGTTAAATTCTGAAGGAAAAGAAATTAAAAGTTTTTGTTATTCAAAAATTAACAGAAGCACGTAAAGGCCACAGGATTACTTAGTAGCTAACGAATGACTGTATATTTCTGCAGTGAAAAAGGGTGCAGCTTATGCCCCAGAATCTATCGCGGACAAAAAACCTTTACAGCGTCATTACAATTTGTGCGGAGGCCTCAAACGCACGGAGAAATGCAAATAAAATGTGGATCCGTTTGAGGCCTCCGCATGATTCTGACTTCTTAGTAGGAAATACACGGAGCTCCGTTTTTTTCCTACTCATGAATCAGAGGCAGCTCTTACCATGCAGAGAGGAATCAAATATTCCCCTCTGCATGGTTAGGAGCATAACATCATTCTCTTATGATGTCATCCACTTTAGATTTACCAATTGTGGATGCTACAGAGGCAGGGACTGCCTGTATTGCATCCACAATCAGTCTTTCCATAGTGGATCGGGCCCTCTCTGTGAATCGAGCCCTGTCTTTTCCTGAATTCATGAGGAGCTCCGCATGAATTCAGGAGGTGGTACAGGGCTCCGCATGTTTTTACTCAGGAATCCTACGTATGATTCATAATCAGGCGTAGGCCTTAAGCAGAAAACATGCGGAGGGTCCCCCCGCCGCATGTTTTCTCCTCACAACTCGTAATGAGGCTGCTAATGTTAATGGTTCTTCAGTTTTTACCATCACTGAAAAATAACATGCACAACAGAATTTGCTTTATATTTTCTGATCTGTCCCTGTCCTAAGATATACTTTTGCTCAACAGAGAAAAAGTTGAAAATTAGACTATTTCAACACGTGTGGGCAATCAAAAGAACATTTTGTGTAATGTTAGTTGTGATGGATACACACTGCTATTACATTCTCATCTTGAACCATGGACGCTGACAGTATCCCACTGTTTTGGGGTCTCATAAAGGTGTGTGTCCTTAATTGTCTTGTAAGGTAAGAGCAGATCATTTGTCCTCACTTTGCATAGAAATTAAGCACAGTCCTCACTTTGTATGCAACATTAGAGATCAGAGTGTAATGTCCTCACAAGTCACCGAACATACTCATGTGTGTATCGGTCCTCACTTTGCATATAAAACCCAACAGAGTCCCCACAACTATAGTGAAAAGTCAAGTTAAAATGAGGTCCTCACTTGTCATGTTGCGCGAGTCTGTGTGTGTGTGTGTGTGTGTGTGTGTGTGTGTGCAATTTCCATTCGGGGGCGCTGAGGAAGGCGCCCATAATGCGTTCCTATGGCCCGGGAGGTGACTCACTGCGCATGCGTGGCCTTCCCCAATGCACCTCAATTTGCAGCCGATCTGCTGCACCGGAGCACCGGTAATGTGCACGCTCTCTCACATCC
>JASBQO010449145.1:0-14687 GCA_030265035.1 Desmognathus wrighti
TTCATTGTTTGGCCAACCCATCACACACATCATGCAATAGGACGCCCACTGCAGCATCCCCTGGTTATTCTGTGCTTGTGATGTAAGTGCCAGGATCATATGGTGCTGGTAGCATGCTTCAACTGTTCCAAGTCTTGTAAAGCCATAATACCTGCTTTGAACTGGACCAAACCTCACCTGAATTATAGGGAATGGGTGCAACAATGTAGGTGAGTCCATGGGCTCTTTCCTCTACATCGTTGTGAGGGCTACACCTGGCCAGTTACCAGATAATAAGATAGCCCCATGGCAGCACGCATGCAGCGATTCCGATAGGCCTGCAGCTTCTTCAGTAGCCCTCCCGCCAGGCCCGGGATAAGAGAGGCACAGTACCAGGGCCTAGCATAGAGTGGCCTGGTGAACAGGGTCCACTAGTGGCAACCTGTGAGAGATGTGATTGAGATGAAAGTGGGCAGATCTAAAAACCGAGCACGCCTGAAACACAGCAGAGTTTAAAGGTTAGGGTAAGTGAATAAAAGCTGTAATTTCATAAAATGGTAATTGTGTCCCCCTTTGACATAATTTTGTTGAGACCTATTTTCTATTTTATCTGTGTACCCCTATGAATTTTACTTCCGGAAACGTGTCAGTTTTTCCTTTCCATGAGAGATTTTGGCTTGTATTGTGAACTTTACTGCAAGTCACACTTCATTTTCCAACCTACAGTTTGAGTGCAAGTAGTGTTTGTACTGGATGAAATTCTATCAACAGATTTCATTGTACAAAAAAGAAAATTCTAAAACAATATACAAACATAAAACTGATTTAGCCAGTTTGTTCACCCTCAACCATATCTTGTAATACATTTCTTGCAGGGTCCCAGGCCAATTGCGTTGCTTGGCGCACTTCCATGTCAGAACATTTGAAAGATACATACATATGATATACAGGCAACCAATTCCAAGTTCCCAACAACCACAGTCACCCCATTTTTACTTTTCTGAGTGTGCCAATTGTGCGCAGTGCAATTGGGTTTCAGAAAAGTATTGTAAACAGTTGTGTGGGCTTCCACATACCTGGAAGCAGGGCACATGATTAAGTATGGTTAGAGTGCTAAGTACATCATCAGGCTTTGGGATTCCTAATGTAGACTTCCTGATTGTCCAATGGCATTGTCCCTGGGTATCATTGCTGACAGTTGTCAGGTGACAGAGGGAGGGGATTAGATGCCTGTGATGTGTAATGTCTGTCATTTGTGTTGTTGAATATGTTAACACAAAGGTAGGACATGCATATCAGGTCACTCCAAATGGAGTTTCAACTTACATTATATATGTGCTTATAGAGAACTGGACTGTATATAGAGTTACAAACTAAAGAGTACAAACTAAAATGTTTGCCAAACAAAAGTTTGGGCACACATGTAAAAATAAATAATTTACAATGCGTCCGCATCCGGAAATTCACATGCTCCTATAGTTCATGTATTCCACACAATTGTGCTGACTTCCAAAAAAAATTGCTCTGTTGGCCAATAATACTCAAAACCTCGCTATTCTTAACATTTCTAATAGCTTTGACCCTTTGGCTGCTGAAGCAGATGCATCAGAAATGAAGAAAGGGAGTTTGCACAGAATGGAGCATTCTGAGTCTATGCATATTAATGATGCTGACTCTGGGCAACGCATATCAATGAGGTTTACTCTGAGGATTCACAGTGACATCTAGTAACAGCCTCTGGTACTGCACCCTTGCATCAAAAGCGTTTGGGCACACATGTAAAAATAAATAACCGTGCGCCAAACCATACTAGCCATGCTTCCCCCGCAAAAAAAAAATTGACAAACTACGCTTGCGAAAACAGCTGTGGACCAGCAGCAAGGGGCCCGGAATGCAGCCAACCACGAAAACGAAAACTGCGACCCCATAGCCACATCCTTCAGCCCCCCTCTCCTCCCCCCCGCTCCGAATAATATCCAGCTGCAGACTGCGGGCGGCTTGAATGGGGCTCATTTGCACATTAAAGGCGCGCTGCCTGTTTCATCTTGCGCACAAATGCCCGCTCCGGGTGCGATGAGTGCGCGTTGGGCAGGGGGCGGCGGGGTATGCTAATGACGGGCGGCATGTGCCCGTCACCCCTCTGAGGAATTCAGTGCAAGCGCCCTGAACAATCTAGGTGGTTCTCGGATTTGTGACCCTGGGGGGCTCCTTGTTACCCCTATATCTGTAAACACAGTGACGCAACGACCCGAGCAACTAGGGTGACATTAACAAACTCGGGTGGAGGGTGTAGAAGAAAGTATGGGTGCTGTGAACTGAAAGGAGGTGGTACTGGCATGGAGAAGGTATGGGAGCTGGCCCCAAATGTAGGCGTCCTGCCACTTAAAGGGGAGAAGGTACTGCGTACCCCCTCGTGCCCCCTCACTTCCAACGCTTACGAAACTCTTCGGAGCCGGGGTACAGGATTTCTCAAGAGAGACTGCGCCCCAAACTGCGGAACCCCAGCCCATGTGACGTCTGCACCTCACAGACAATGTAAAGAACGGAAAAAGGGACAGTGCTGCTGCCACGCGCCGGAGACTTTGGAAAAACATTTATTCAGTTTGACGCCCAGAATGAAATTTAATATCACTGCTGACTGAAAGGGGGCGGACCCTAGGACACAGTGAAGTCTGTCTGACCCCATCAGCTGTGAGGTGAAGCAAGAGAGGGGAGTGAGACAGTGGGGCAATTATGGACCGAGTGTGTTGGGGGGGGAATGGACGGAGTCCCCCAGTGTAAAGACACAAACGGGGTATTATTCCTTCTCTGAGTGTGCCAATTGCGCACAGCACAGTTGGGTCTCAGAAAAGTATTGTAAACAGTTGTATGGGCTTCCACATACCTGGAAGCAGGGCACATGATTAAGTATATTTAGAGGCCTAAGTACATCAACAGGCTTTGGGATTCCTAATGTAGACTTCCTTATGTGCAATGGCATTGTTCCTGGGTACCATGGCTGACAGTTGTCAGGTGACAGAGGAAGGGGATACAGGCCTTCATTAAATTCCTGTGGTGTGTAATGTCTGTCATTTGTGTTGTTAATATGTTAACATAAAGGAAGGACATGCATATCAGTTCACTCCAAATGGAGTTTCAATTTACATTATATATGTGCTTATAGAGAACAGGACTGTATATAGAGTTACAAACTAAAGAGTGTACAAATTAAAATGTTTGCAAAACAAAGGTTTGGGCACACATGTAAAAAGAAAGAATTTACAATGCGTCCGAGGCATATTGTGATGCTGTGTCTGCATCCCAAAATTCACATGCTCCTATAGTTCGTGTATTCCACACAATTGTGGTGACTTCCATAATAAATTGCTCTGTTGGCCAAAAATACTCAAAGCCTCGCTATTCTTAACATTTCTAATAGTTTTGGCCCTTTGGCTGCTGAAGCAGATGCATCAGAAGCGGAGAAAGAGCGTTTGCACAGAATGGAGCATTCTGGGTCTATGCATATTAATGATGCTGACTCTGGGCAACGCATATTAATGAGGTTTATTCTGAGGATTCACAGTGACATCTAGTAACAGCCTCTGGTACTGCATCCTTGAATCAAAAGCATTTGGGCACACATGTAAAAATAAATAACCGTGCGCCGAACCATACTAGCCATGCTTCCCCCACAAAAAAAAATTGACAAACTATGCTCACAAAAATAGCTGTGGACCAGCAGCAAGGGGCCCGGAATACTGCAACCCCGAGAACAAAAAAGGCGTCCCCATAGCCGCGTCCTTCCCTGCCACCTGGTTTCCTGCACTGCCCACCCCCGCTGCAGCAAAGGTTAGCCCCTCTCCCCAGAGATCACTGGCTCCCATCTCCAGACCCCGGGTGGGCAGGCCAGAGCGTAATCCCCCTTTCCAGCCCCCCCAAAAAAATGCAAACCTCCGAGGCCGCAACTACCCATGAAACCCACCAGATACGCAATGTCCCAAGGCCACAAGCCCCCCAAAGGTCCAAACACTGGAAGTGGGGAGCCTGGGCAAGAGTGGTGGGAGAGTTTTATTAATGTCAGTATGATCAATGAATCAGGCATTCACCTTCGAAACCTATACAGAATTGTAATTTGTCATTTGTTTGAAGAATGCTTGAGTTTACAGCAATTGCACTTTAAAGTAGTGCATTACCTTGACTTCCTCAGTAAAAATTCAGACATAAAATAGCTGCCTAGAGATTATCTATAGAGAAGCCTTGATGCCTTATAGTGGTGAGCCGTGGCATTGCAGCTAGAAAACATCATATCACATTACATTTGACAATAAAACTTAAAACTATATGAATAAAACATTTTCACAGAAAACGGAAAAGTATAGAATGTTTTTTTTGGGGGGGGGGTTTTAGATTTTTATTCTCCATACAAATTTCCATACAAATTCATTGCCAAAAAATCAAACATCAAATAATACAGACAAAAATGTTACACCTAATCATATATCCAAATTATCCAAATTATCCAAAATAGAGCAAAGAGGATACCAAATATGAAAAAAGGTTTTTTGGTTATCTCTTTTAACAAAAACAATCTTTTCATTATAATAACACTCCAGAAGCTCTAGATACCATCTAGAAGCGAGGGAAGGTTGTGGGGCCTTCCAGTTTCGAGCAATAAGAACCCTAGCCAAAATTATAGCTATCATTAAAAAGGGTCTTAGCCTCTGTGGGCTCAGCTTGGCTTCCGCTAGCACCTTTTCTTTAATAGTGAAAGTAATCCTAGTTCCACAAATAAAGCTAAATTTTTCTGATATATCTAGCCAATACTGCATCAATATGGGACAAGGATAAACATATGGACTATGTTAGCATCCTGCCCTAAGCTTCTTGGACAGTTCACCCCAGAGGTAGCCCCTATATCAGCTAGCTTTTTTGGAGTCATGTATAGTCTAAAAAGTACTTTATAATGATTAAGCCTCAATTTTGTCAGGAGAAGAGCTAAAGATGCCAAAGAAAGCGTGTCCCTAATGTCCATCCTGTCCGTATCTTCCCCAATATCTTGAGACCATTTTTCAGATATCATGTCAAAATCGTCTTTGAGAAGACCCGAGAAATGCTGATAGTAGTCAGTGATACAACCCGGAGAAAGTAGTCTTTCCAAATTATTGTTTGCTAGGAGAGAGGACAGGGAAGCAAAATCAGCAGCTCTATGATGCAGACAATCCCGTATTTGAAAATATTTGAAAATACTATTACGAGGAAGATCGTACTTCTCGCATAGTTCCTGGAAGCTAGCTAGCTGCCCATTGATCAGTAGGTCCCCTATCACCCTAACCCCCTTATCGCTCCACCTCTTGGCCATAATATCATCAACAGGTATGTCCAAATCCCTATTGTTCCACAAAGGGGTATAAGTAGAGACCCATGGAATATGTAAGTCACGTAATATGGCCATCCATGTCTTAGAAAGCCCTCTTACTATCTGAAATTTAAGCATCTCCTGACTTGGTTTGCCAAACAAGAAATTACAGCGTGATGAAGGAAAACTATCTTCCAAAGAAAACCCTATCTCACCAGAGTTTTGTGCGCCCCTCAAGCGATTACCCAGAGAAGCCCAATAGTAATATCTTAGATCAGGGGTGCCAGGCACCCCTTCTGACATTCTAGACGCCTGGGTTTCTTATTGCTCCATAAAAAGGACGTCAGACTAGAATTTAGTTGAGAGAAAAAGGAATTGGGGAAGTATAGAGGAAGTGCTCGAAAGAGGTACAATACCTTAGGAAGAATATACATTTTGAATAGATTTATGCGCCCTTTAATCGAAAGAGGTAATGTAGACCATTTAGTCGAGAGTACCTCTAATCCCTTGGAGCAATGTATTATAATTTAAATCAAACATAGTTGATAAGGAATGATGAATCTTAATGCCCAAGTATGTAGCACTATCCTTTATATATATAGATTTAAATGCAGGGAGATTAACTGTCACTATTTCAGTTTTATTTTGATTTACTACATATCCGGAGATCAAACCATATTCAAGTGCATTGGCTTGAACTGCAGGAAATGCTGATTCTGGGTCTGTAGTAATCACTACGACATCATCAGCAAATGCCAAAAATTTATAGGTGCCTGCGTTCGTTATAATTGCCGGGATACGTATATCTCTGGAAAGTTGATTTAAAAAGGGTTCTAGATATAATATAAATAAACCCGGAGATAGAGGGCAGCCTTGACGAGTCCCTTTTGAGATCGGAAAATAGGGGCTCAATTGAGAATTAACCAAGATGGATACTTGCGGGGATTTGTAAAGAGCTTGCACGGCCCGAGTAAATTGTTGAGGAAAGCCAAACTTATTCATTACTGCCTATAGGAAGTCACAGTTAGTTTTATCGAACGCTTTTTCAGCGTCTAGCAAAATAGCTGCTAAAGCAGCCTGATTGGCATTAGCATAATCTATTAGGGCAGTAATTTTATTAGTATGAAAAGTAGTATCCCTACCAGACACAAATCCATGTTGGTGACGAGATACTAGCCCAGGTAGGTGAGCATTCAGGAGATTAGCCAAAAGCTTAGCATAAAGTTTACCTTCGCTGTTTAACAAAGAGATAGGACGGTAAGAGCCACATAATAGAGGACCTTTATTTTTTTTTACAAACACAGAGATTCTGGCTTCCTGCCAAAGTATAGAATGTTTTAATGCTCCTGACAAAACACTTATATATTGCTTGTGTTCATTATGATGGGGCCCCCTTTAAGAAGTGATTTGAACGAAAGAAGAGGTGCATTTCAGTGTTTAGGTGGTCGGAGCTAGAAGTAACAAACACCAAGCAGCACCAAGAGGAATATATAGGAGAAAAAGAGAATCAGAGCACAATGACGGATGAGGAGGCGAGTGCAAGCGAACAAAAGAAGTAAGCTAGCATCAGACAAGCTCATGCAGACAATTCTAGGCAATAGAAAAAAAGTGATAGGCCAGGAAACAGAGGGGCAATATAATGGTAGATGATGGAAAGAACAGATTCCAGTTTTGATGGCTTGAGATGGAGAATGGGAGAACATCGAGTTATTGATGAAAGTTAGACAAGAACATTCAAGCTTAAGAAAAGGAGACGTGCCGACGTCTCTGGTTTAGCTGCCTCCCAATGGCACTTGTGGGGACATCAAAGTAATAAATAAATAAATAAATAATTAGAGAACAATGTACAACGAATGGTAAGTGGCCATTAATTCGATGAATAATACATCGTCTTACAGCAGTCGACACTTCGAAAGCACCTGTAAAGCTCACAATGAACTGTCATTTGTCAATTGTTCAAGAAATAGTTCTTTTGCAGTAATTTCAATTGTGAAGTGGCGCATTGCCATGATTACTGCGTTTGCTACAATACTTACACACGCACACACACAAACAACTTAAATAAGATAAGCAGCATGCAAAGGAGGCAGAAGGGATGATAATGGCTAAAATACTCTATGTGTCTGGGGAGAGGCATGGACTATGCCATGGCGCAGGGTAAAGAGATCCAATGGCACCACTGGAAGGGGTGAACCTGGTGGGGAGTTCTAGGAAAGCCAGTTACATCAACATATTAGGTGGGGACCAGAAAAGAAGGGATGTTATATGGCCATAATGCCATTTATGGGCCTGGGGAGAGGCGTGGACTATGCCATGGTGCGAGGAGACCCAACGGCACCACTGGAAGTGGGGAGCCTGGGGAAGAGTGGTGGGGGAGTTTTAGTAATGTCAGTATGATCAATGAATCAGGCGGGGACCAGAAGGGAAGAGATGACAAATGACCATAATGCTAGTTATGGGCCTGGGGAGAGTACATTAAGTGTCAGATAGGTTGGCGCTGCGTCAGATGACACTGGGGGTGGGGCACGAGTGTCTTTAGATCTAGATCTCGTGCATGCCCGCGATTAAGACACTCGCAGCCCTGCGGCCTCCATGTGCTGCACGGGGAGAGCACAGGCTCTTCCCGTATAGCGCATGCAGACTGGGGAGGGGATCAATGCACAGCTGGCATTTTCAGCCGTGCATTGAGCCCCTCTCCCCCCTCTGCAGGATCCAAAATCACTAGAGGACGAGGATGTAATATATTATAAGGGTGGAGGGGGGTTCTGGACCCCACTCACCCCAGAGGCTAAAATAAATATGGGGTAGGCCCTTCCACCAACATACCACCCCTGCCACCCCAGTACTTTCCAACTGCTGCTATCACAATAACTGCTGCTGCTTCTCCTATTACTACTACTACTGCAACTACCACCAACTATACTGCTACTAGTGCTACTACTACTGCTGCTACTGCTGCTACTACTGCTGCTGCTACTACTACTACTATCATCATCAATATTGCTACTAGTTCTACTACTACCATTAAGACTGCTGCTGCCGCTACTACTGGTGCTGCTGCCGCTACTACTAATGCTGCATGTTGGGTACCATTTTGCTCGTAAGGAGTAGGGGTACATAGGAAAAGGTAGAGCGGAGATAAGAGAGGAGCAGAAAAATCTGTATCAGAGACTGGCCAAGACATATAGCTATGAGACATACAGAAAAATATAACTTGGAGAACGGCAGAAATACCTGCATTAGACACAGGTTTCTGTAGTGGCATCTGGGGGAGGAATGAAGGTACTGCAGTCTGAAGCTGCTGATAATGTACTGACGTCTGGGGGAAAACGGGCCAGTGCACCCTGAACATGCTTAGTGGAAGCGGGGAAATCGTTCATAATGCGAAGAGGAAAGGTTGAAGTAATTTTTGGCCTTCATGAGATTAACAAGTCAATATGCAAGAAGTTTGTTTTATTAAGTGATTGTTGTCATTGAGAGATTTTATTTGGATCAAAGATTGGTAATGGGTAGATGGGATGTGATTGCACAAACTTTATTTAAAATAATAATATTACAATAATTATCAAAAATATTAACCTCAGAAAAGTATTGGAATTACCAATTACCAATGCTTCTTTTTTCTGAAATTTCGTGGGTTTCTGTGAAAGGTTCACTACCCATGAGGGTTCGAGCGCCACGGGAAAGCCGAGATCACCACCTACAACCAAAACCAACAACCTTACTTCTGACGTCACCGGAGTCATCCGTCGCCGCAGCTCACGGTCCAATAGTCCGGAGCCTCCCCGAGTCCATGACTGGTGGCGGACGTGCGACGAGCACGAGAAAGACCAGGGGAAGGCGCCACGGCCACAGCATCTCCACGAGTCAGCGCGGCTCCACGAGCCAGCACCACCACTGCCCCAGCGTCTCCGCAAAGCACGGAGGCTCTGCGAGCCGACACACCGGAGAGATTCCCCAACGGCGACGAAACTCCTCCCCCTTTGCCCTAGGGCCAGTCCCCTTTCCAAAGTATTAAAAGAGAGTAGAGTACACGCCCCACCCCAGAGGCACGTCCTGAGACGTGAAACAGGCTCTACCCCTCCCTGTCCCAGCAAAGCGGCCAATGAGATTAGAGCACAAGTGACAGGCCCTTTTGGGGGCAGTACTGAAGCTAACACATCCCCTTTTTGCCTTTTTAGGGAAACGCCGACAAGGCTGTCGGAGAGCTGGAGCGAGACGGAGAGTGAGAGTTGGGAGAGACAGGGTACGGCTGCCGGAGAGGCTGAAAGCGACGCCTCTACCACGACCCTGAAAAGCAGAGAAGCAGAAATTGCCAGGACGTTGTATATACCTGGAGCAGAACAGGGAATTTACACAGCCCTGGAGTAAAGCTTAATTTGGATTTCAAAGCGTTTCCAAGAAGAGGAAAAACGCCCGGCTTGTATAGCCAAAAGACTTTTGGTTCCAGTTTTATTTTCTTGTTTACAAAAACTCCTACTCTAATAAAAGAGAGTGGAAACAATCTCACGAGTTGTCTGTCGTCTGTCACATGGTGGCAGTGGTGGGATTCGGCTCTACGTGATCGATACAGATCCAACCCACAAGGATGGAAGAAATAATTCAGAAGTTGGCAGATGGACAACAGCAACTCTTGAATCAGGCGGCTGCAGACCGTCAGTTACTTTTAAAAACCTATGAGGCGGCACAAGACCAACAAAAGACTGCTTTAGAGAAAATTGCGGATGCGTTTGTAAACGCCAGAAGAAAACCGGCTGCCCCTCCCAGCCAACTGCCTAAATATGTCGAGGGGGATGATCCCACTTATTTTTTCGTTAACTTCGAAAGGGTGGCTGCCCAGGCGGACTGGCCTGAGGATCAATGGGCCCATTACATAGCCCCCTTACTCACTGGTTCTCTACAAGCCGCTTATCAGCCGGCCAATCCCGGAGGAAGTACCACCTACCCTGAAGTAAAACAGACCCTGTTGGAGAGGTTGGGTCTTGACCCGGAAGCCTATCGGCTAAAAGCCCGGTCAGAGAAGTTGGGCTCAGAAGATACGCCTAGAGCTCTATATTATCGGATTCTGGATCATCTAGATCGTTGGTTAAAACCACGTGAAAGTACGAAAGAAGAGATGATGGAGGCCATATGTTTAGAACAGTTCATTGAATCCCTCCCAAGTAACATGCAGAGGTGGATTAAACAACACCCTGATGTAGACATCACCGAAGCAGTCGATATGGCCACCGCCTTTCATCGCACTCAACTAAAAGCCGGAACCGCCGGAACCCCGAGCCTAAGAACTCCACCAACGAAATCACCAATGGCGAGAGGTGTCAGAAAGACACTCGAACCACCACGGGGCAATGGAAGAGGCCTTCTCCGTTATGTAGAACCGGCCCCTCGTCCTGTTGGACCCATCACATGTTATCAATGTGGAGAGAAGGGCCACATAGCCCGGTTTTGTCCCAATACAGAAGACAAAATGGAGGTAGACGACACCTCCTCTGTAGCCTTATTGCAAGCTGACCATCAGTACACCACTGAGTTATTTATAAAAGATCGACCAATACAAGCCATTCTGGATACAGGCAGCCCTTGGTCTGCTGTTTCTCCCGACTTAGTACAAAAAGAAGAGTATCACTCACATAAGCGGGTGAACATGAAATGTATCCATGGCGACGACAAGGTGTACCCAGTAGCTCAAATACAAGTACCATGTGGAGGGATCACGACGCTCCTAGATGTTGCAGTACTTCCCCATTTACATAATGAGATAGTCCTAGGGACTAATCATCCAGGATTGAAATCACAACTTCTTAACGAAATGGAAAGAAAAGGCTGGCATGAACTTCCCTTCCAAGGCGGCGAAATTGAAACAATCGAGACAAAAATAAAGAAAACCAGGAAACAAAGACGCCAGGAAAAAGTGATGTACCTCACCAGTGGAGAGATCCTCCCACTTGGAATACCACAAGGCCCCTCCTTTGCGCAAGCTCAAAGAGATGATCCGACCCTAAGGAATGTGATCAACCGGTTGGAAGAACCAGCTCACAGAATGGAAGGGCCAAAGTTCATTGAGGAAGGTGGCCTTTACTATAGGGTAACTCAGAACGAGAGAAGTGAACTTAAACAGTTACTAGTACCTACTCCCTATAGAACCCAGATTTTACAGTTAGCTCATGCACACCCGGTGGGAGGACATCTGGGAAAACAGAAGACCCTAGATAGTATTCTACGAAGATATTTCGGGCCAGGGATTTATGCCCAAGTTAATCGATTTTGTTCCTCTTGTATCCCATGTCAACTAAATAGTTCAGACAGGCCACCAAAGGCTCCACTCCAACCCCTTCCTATAATACAGGTTCCCTTTGAACGTATAGCAATGGACCTTGTAGGACCCCTCGAAAAATCCTCAAAGGGACATACCCATATATTAGTATTAGTTGACTATGCCTCACGTTTTCCCGAAGCCATTCCCCTTAGATCAATATCGTCTAAAAGTATAGCAGAAGCCATCATACCGTTCTTCTCACGAGTAGGCTTTCCTAAGGAAATATTGACCGATCAAGGGACTCAATTCATCTCAAAGACCATGCAAGAAATCGAACAATTCCTGGGAATAAAATCCCTTAGAACTTCCGTATACCATCCCCAAACTGATGGCCTAGTGGAACGTTTTAACAAAACGTTAAAAACCATGATAAAAAAAGTAGTGAATGAAGAAGGAAAGAACTGGGACATGCTACTACCCTGGCTGTTGTTTGCTGTCAGAAATACAGCCCAAGAGTCAACCAAAGTATCACCGTTTGAGCTCATCTACGGTCGACATCCCAGAGATATATTGGACCAAAAGAGAGAAGAATGGGAAGCAGAGGACCCGGTCAACCCACCCCAAGGGTTATACGTAGAGAAACTACGGTCCCATATCGAAAAGATTAAGAAAATAGCAGATGAACACTTGATACAAGCCCAAACCCAACAAAAGAAATACTATGATCAAGGAACCAAGTTGAGAACCTTTCAAGTAGGAGATCAAGTTCTAATCTTATTACCCTCTCTAGAAAATAAAATGTTGGCTAAATGGAGAGGTCCATACTCAGTACTAGAAAAAGTAAATGAGGTCACATATCGTATTAGACAACCCGACCGGAAAAACCCAGAGCAACTGTATCATGTCAACCTGATCAAAGCATGGAATGCCCCGAGTGAAACAGAGAAGAGGACTACCACCTTAACCAACACTGGCAGTATGAAGGAAAGAACCACGGAACCTCACATACCAGAAAGTTTAGAACCTTTCCAGAAACAGCAATTAAAGGCATTCCTCAGTGATTTCCGAGACTTTTTCTCCAAAGAACCTGGGTTTGTTCCCATTATCCAGCACACTATCCGAACCCCACCAGGAGTTGTGATACGCTGTAAACCATACAGGCTAGCCGAAGCCAACAGAGCAACAGTAAAGAAGGAAGTGGAAGAGATGTTGAAAATGGACATAATTGAAGAGTCCCGTGGAGAATGGTCGTCTCCCATAGTCCTAGTACCTAAAGCTGATGGATCTACCAGGTTCTGTATAGACTTCCGAAGATTAAACAATGTATCCACATTTGATGCCTACCCAATGCCAAGGGTTGATGAGCTGATCGAAAACCTAGGAAAAGCCCAGTATATTTCTACCCTAGATCTCACAAAAGGGTATTGGCAAATTCCTTTACGACCCCAAGACAAAGAAAATACGGCGTTCTCTACACCCCAAGGTTTATACCAGTTCAAAAGAATGCCATTCGGATTACATGGGGCTCCAGCAACCTTTCAACGATTGATGGATCACGTCCTACGACCCCATGCAGGCAAGGCCGGAGCCTACTTAGACGACATCATTGTATACAGTCATTCTTGGAATCAACATCTCAAGGATCTCCAGATCGTATGTGACTCACTAAGGTCTGTTGGACTCACGGCTAACCCAGAGAAATGTTTTCTTGCCAAACGAGAGACTAAATATCTGGGATACATAGTAGGTGGCGGCGTTATCCAACCGCAAGGCGAAAAGGTCAGAGCCATAAAGGAAGTCCCATTCCCCAAAACGAAAAAGGAAATGCGGTCCTTTTTAGGTTTCTTAGGGTATTACCGAAGATTCATACCGCATTTTTCCTCCAAAGCCGCGGCTTTGACCGACACCCTGAAGAATAATCGCCCGAACTTCATCAAAGCCACACCAGAACTACTTGAAGCCCACCATCAGTTGAAGGAAGACCTCTGTAGACAACCACTGTTGCAGGCTCCAGACTTCCAGAAACCCTTCATTTTTCAAACCGATGCTTCCTCTGTCGGCCTAGGGGCCGTCTTGTCACAGATGGTAGAAGGTGAAGAAAAACCTTTGTTGTATATAAGTCGGAAACTATTTCCTAGAGAAGTACGATATGCCACGATAGAAAAAGAGGGCCTCGCTGTCAAGTGGGCTATAGAAGCCTTACGATATTATCTCCTAGGGAGGAAATTTACACTAATTACTGATCACGCTCCCTTAACTTGGATAACCCGGAATAAAGATACCAACCAAAGAGTCCTCAGGTGGTTTTTAAGCTTACAGCCCTATTGTTTTTCCATTCAACACAGAAAAGGAATTGAACACATCAATGCTGATTACTTATCTCGTCATCCAATGTCAGGGACATCTGACTGCCAAGATTTTACGGTGGGGGTGTGTGAAAGGTTCACTACCAATGAGGCTTCAAACGCCGCTGGAAAGCCTGGAACACCACCTACAACCAAAACCAACAACCTTACGTATACTCACAGGAAAAGAGACCACCTTACTTCTGACATCTCCGGAGACATCCGTCGTCACAGCTCAAGGCCCAATAGTCCGGAGCATCCCGGAGTCCATGACTGGTGGCGGACGTGCGACGAGCACGAGGAGGAGCCTTGGAAAGCGCCACTGCCCCTGCACCTCCACAAATCACAGCGGCTCCCAGAGCCGACGCCACTGCCCCAGCGTCTCCGCAAGGCTCAGAGGCTCCGCGAGCCGACACACCGGATAGTCCGGGATTCCCCAACGGGGACGAAACTCCTCCCCCTTTGCCCTAAGCAGGCCAGTCCCCTTTCCAATGTAGTAAAAGAGAGTAGAGTACACGTCCCGCCCCAGAGGCACGTCCCGAGACTTTAACCAGGGTCTACCCCTCCCTCTCCCAGCAAAGCTGCCAATGAGATTAGACCACAGTTGATAGATCCTTTTGGGGGCGGTGCTGGTGTTAATCCATCCCCTTTTTACCTTTTTAGGGAAACGCCGACAAGGCTGTCGGAGAGCTGGATCGAGACGGAGAGTGAGAGTTGGGAGAGACAGGGAACCGCCGACGGAGAGGGCGAAACGGACGCTTCTACCACGACC
>JASBQO010460198.1:0-14547 GCA_030265035.1 Desmognathus wrighti
ATCAACTCATTACTATCTGAGATCCAAATCTTACAAAATAGACATGTTCTTTCTTTAAAACAAAACAATAAGCAACTTTCTCTTAATATTCTCTCAACTGTCCCCAGTTAAAAATAATTTTAAGATGCTAATAGATACGTAAGCCCAATCATATATTAACAATTATAGGGCTGACCTACAGAACACACCGGTAAGGTAGGGAAATCCCTCGCCTTTCTAGCTAAGGATAAAGCTAGCTCTAACAAAGTCAATACAATTAGGTTACTCAACGGGACTATAACCTCTGCTCCTGATGAAATTCTAGCGCAATTTCATAAATTTTAGAGAATTACAAGTAAGGAGAGTTATTTCCCAACCCAGGTACTTCTCGATAGACATGAACAGGCACAAAAATGCTGAAGACCCTCCTTTATAAATACCATGTAGCCTACCGTTGTCTTTAAAAATCACACATCAACTGTTTCTTACCATAACCTCAGATCTAAGAGAGCAGGGTAGGATGTTCTCTATCTGAACGGATGACAGAATACACTTGTTGATTAACAAGTAGTCATTTCTCAAAGTAAATCATTCATGATCAAGTAGAATGTGTACATCTGTTTCTCGCGATGCCTCACTCTTTACACATCTTTCAAATCAAGCGTAGCTTGTATGTACAAAAATATTGCAAGAGTCTTGGGTGATGGTTGCAATGCACTATATGATGTGTCCAGAGTGTGGTTCAGACATACCTTGAAGTCATCCCCTATTACGTACAGGGTGTGTGACTGTGAAGATAGAAAGTTGGAAAGGGCATGAAAGAGCTACAGGGTATCAATAATAAGAGCATAAAAATGACCTAAGAGTATCAAACTACTACACAGCTTGTCATAAAATAAAAGATATTTAGACGTGAGGATCTAGGCTGGGCTTAAGGGAGTATAGGCGATTGAGTGGTTATTAGAGGTTAACTGATGAAAACGAGGCTTAGAACCTCTGCAAGCCCAAAGCTGCCCCTAATTTCTGAGGACCTGGGTATATAACGTGGGACAAAAATACATTTATTTTGAGCATAGCAGTATATGCATGTTGTTTTTTTGCTAATTGTTAAGTCCCTTTTCCTTCCAGGATAGGCACTGTTTTAATACAGTGTCCTTTTATTTACAGTGTCTTGCCATAGATGTGTGAAGTATAGTATGATGTTCCTTGTCTGTAATGACCTAATGAAAGCTACACGTATACCAGATTTTGAATAAAACTACTGGCAATTCAGGAAACTGCTCAAGACCTGGCTATTTGACAAATACTAAGTGGACTTGTCCTTACTCATCCAGACTTTACTAACCCTATTTGCGCCCTGTTGCCCCCGGGTTTGGGCTCTTTACAAGCAAAATAAAATAAAAAATAAGTAGATAAATAATAAAATACAGAAGCACAGATAAGACATAGAATGGTAATGGGGGGGGTGCCTATTGGGCCTGCCTTTTATCACAATGTATTTGAAGGTGGATGGTTTGTCATAAAAACCAATCTCTTTGCAAATCAGGGCTTTTTAGCATATGGCATATGAAAGCCACTCCCCCCTCTCCGATGTACTCTAGGTCTATGAATAATGTAGTAGGCTTCCAGTATTAGGTCATTCAGAGTCATCTGGCTGTCTTCTGTCAGCCAGGTTTCTGTGATGGCCAGTAATGAAATCTCTTCATCCAGAATAAGGTCATGAATAGTATATGCATTTGAAATGTCAGATCTGGCATTTAAAAGTCCTATAACCCTTCTAAGGGGAGTCTCTTTGCTGGTGTCTTCAACTCTATGTTGTGGCTCTGGGGTATCTGGGACTGTGACAACAGTAGAAAGTCTGGGTTCATGCATCCTTCCCAGATGTCTGTCCAGTATCTGCTGGTTGTAAATTGGACGAACCTCCGCTGTGGATGAAGAAGTGATTAGTGATCATGCAAGTGTGTCAGTTGCTTGATGTGGGTATGTTGCTGGCGGTACCAGGTTTTCAGATCCTCGGCCCGACCCCACCCCAGTCTCCTTACCTGAATGACGCAGTGAACGATCATTACCAGTGTTGTTCCAGGGACAGCTGTCCCATTCCAGCCCATCTAGGCACGGCTGGGCACAGATGGGAGAGACTCTTTTCACCTGCTCTTCTCGATCACCATTCGTGGCCAGCTCCAGGCTGCGTCTGCATTTCAGGAGCCTCCAGTGTCATAGCTAGAGTGCTCAGGGTCTCCCGCTTCTGATCCTGTACGGTGGCCATCTTGGATGTTGCTTATCAGGTTTGTGGACTTTGAGTACGGACTCTGCGAGGGATCTGGTTGTGGGAGGGCTGTACCGTGTCCACAAGTTTAACTCAGGTAGTCTTTGCTGCTGTTGTGTTACACTGGCATCTCCCACCCTCCCACCCCTCTTACGGGGCACCAAAGAGAGCGCCAGAATACACTGAAGACACAGCGCCTTACACCCAGTACATGCTGCAGTAGCAACCCCCAGTCAGTAATAGAAACAATACCTTACACTAATTTACACTTGGCACAATAAACACAACACAATCGGATCAGTATTATTACACAGGTATTGTAACAGCCAAGAAGTAATGCAGACCAGACCAGAAATGTACAAAACAAACAAGGATTTATTCAGAACAATGGTATGGACAAGAAGTAAATTATTTGGCAAAGGATAAGCAAGTTATATGGCAAAATGAGCAAATTATATGGCACCACAACAGCAAATTATATGGCAAAATATGGACAATGGTGCGGCAAAGAGCACATGGAATAGCACAAGAACAACAAATTATGTGGCAAACGATAAACCATTGGGTGGCAACGAGGGCAAATCAGATGGCCCAAGAACAGTAAATTATGTGACCAACAAGACAAGCAATTATAGGCAATGAACAGACAGTAGCAGAGGACAAAAAAGACAAATGTAGGTGGCAAGAGGCAATACCAAAACAGAGAGGCAATAATAATAAACACAATGATTGCTTTGTTGCAGGAAATAAAAGACAATAGAGCTAAGGTTTAGGAAGGGAGACTCAGGCTAGAGAAGGCCCTTGTGGCCCAGGACAAAAGAACAAGTGCAGAATGGTCACAAGGGCAAGGTGGTCTGGGCTGAGGCAGACCCGGAATGGTGGGCAAACAGTAAACACATGCACAGGGTAGGGGAAATGCACAAGATCACAGGTACACTGTAGCTGGGACTGCGCAGGGATGCACAGGTTTACTGGTATGCAGGAGCTGGGCAGAGCAGGGAGCACACAAGGTTACTGGCAGGCAGAACCAGGATGAGCAGAAGGCACACAAGATCACAGTCAGAACTGGGATGAGCAGGGAGCGCAGGGTCACTGGCATGCAGAACTGGAATGAGCAGAGGGCACACAAGATCAAAGATACACAGGGAGCTGGGATTGTGCAGGGAGAGCCTGGAGTTACTGGCAGCCAGAACTTGGGTATGCAAGGAGAGCACAAAGTCACAGAGGCACAGAAGGGCAGAGGGGAAAAAGGCAGGCCTTGGGGAAGCTAGGGCTTGGGGGCTGGGGACTGTTGGTGCAGGATGGGGAAGCAGAGGGGCCGGATGGGGCACTGAGGTGCAGGATGAGGATGGGAGAGCAAGGAGGGAGAAGGGGAAGGAAGGAGACAGAAATAAAGAGGGGAAAGAGAAGGAAGCAGGAAAGAAATAAAGAAAGCAACAAAAAAAGTACAGAGGAGAGGAGACAGAAGAAGAAGATGAGAAAAGGAGAGAACAGCATGGGACAGATTACAGGTAAGGAAGTTATATATAAAAGAAAGCTAGTAGAGGAGTTGGAGCAGGCAGAAGAATGGGAGAGAGAGAGAGAGAATGATAGGGAGAGGGAGAGAGTGAAGATTCTGCCAGGGGAGGGGGTACAGGGAAGGAAGGGAGCGAGTGAGCACAGGCTGGGGCTGTCAGGCGAGGCTCAGGGGAGGTAGGGGTTTCTTGGGGGCCTTACCACCAGCACCAGTTCAGCTGCAGCACCACCTGAGGTATCAGGCATGGGGTAGGAGGATCCCTATTGCAGCAGCCTTGTAGATCCCATGCCGGATTCAGGAAGGGGAGCTGGCAGGATCCTTCCATAGATGTTAGCAGGAGGTGGGTGTAAGGACAAAGAGGCAGAGCCCTGAGTTGGAATCAGTTTTAAAGTGCAGAGGGAAGGGACACACACAAAAGGGTGGACATGTATACATCTATGCATGACATAGATATATTCAGACTTTCAGAAGTAGGGATCAAGGGGAACTGCAAGGAGTGGATAATGGACTTTGTAACCAACAGAAAAGTCAAAGTCTCCACCCCGCCTCACACTTGTGCATCATACACACCTACCTTCGGAGTACCCCAAGGCTCCCCTCTCTCCCCCATTCTTTTCAACATTTACCTCAGACCGCTAGGAGACATCATCAGGAGTTTCAACCTCACATCGTACAACTACACCGACGACACCCAAATCATATGGAAGATCAACAAAGACAAGCTTTCCCCCAACCCAGATATAGAAGAATGCCTTAAAAAAGTGACTGAATGGATGACCTTAAACAACCTCCTGATAAACCCCGGCAAGACTGAGCCCATCACCTGCGGGAAAAAATACCTGATCCCCGCCCCTTTCCCATGGACTCCTGAGCGCGGGATCCCCCCTAAGGAGAGCGCTCAAGCCAAGAGCCTTGGCACTATCATCGCTGGCTCGCTCAATCCCATCAACAATGCCAAGGAAACCTCCAAGAAATGTTCCCACATACTCAGGCTGCTACAAAAAATCTTCCCGTTCCTCAACTACCAACTGAGGAACACAGACTGGACTTCGGCAACGCGATCTACGCAGGTGCTCCCCAGGCCTGCATTAATGTCCTCCAAAGGGTCCAGAAAGCAGCAGCCAGACTCATCACCCGCACCCCTCTAAGAGAGCACATCATCCCGGCCCTCTTGGGACTTCACTGGCTGCCTATCAGCCGAAGAATAACCTATAAAATCATGGCAATCACACGCCCGGTGATTCACTACGGAACCCCCTCATACCTAAAACAGAAAATCAAAGAGAGGGACACCCCTAGGACCTTAAGAAGCACTCAGGACAGAAGTCTGGAGATCCCACCAGTCAGAACCTCCAGATGGGGCAAAGCCAGTTTCTCATACCAAGCGCCCAAATCATGACACTGATTCCCGGCCCACATCAGGAATGACCCAAACAGATCCAGTTTCAAGAAACTCTCCAAATCCTGGCTATTCATCAACGACAGGGACAACTAACGACCCTCCCCGCACCTCGGAAACCTGCCATCGCTTTACCTCCCTTTCCCACCGACAGCCCTCAACCCTTCCACGGACCGCCCCCTCCCACCTGTTGGAAGATTTCCCTCCCCGCAACCATAGACCTACACAAAAAGTGAGTCCGAACTCCTCAGAAGAAGGACGGAGCCCTCTAACATCTAAGCAGAACACCCACAACCTACCACAAACACATGGACACAGAACATCAATCCTCACCACTAACCTATAAGGTAAGAAATGAATCATTACCACCTTGGGGGACAGGGGGAATCCTAAACACAAGCAGATCACTCCAAAGGGCACCAGTACAAGCGCCGTAAAGCCGCAAATGGGGTCAAGGGCACTATACAAGTATGATTTTACATTACATTACATTACATCACAGACACTCACAGGCATCCACCAATCACATGTACTCACAGTGGAGCGGTAGAGACAGCACAGTCAATCACACACAGGCATGACATCACGACAGCCAATCATGCAAGGGGATGCAGGAACAATGGGGTAATTAAGGCACACACAGGGACAGAAGGCAGGGAGGCTTGGAGGTCAGGAGGCGAAAGAGAAGTTTAATTAGTTGTACACAAGGGGAGGGCCAGCAAGCCTGCTGCCTACCTTGAAAACAGAAAGGGATGATGCCAGAGTAAATAAGAGTCAGGCTCCAGAGAGTCTGCTGCTGGACAGGGGCTTGGGAAAGGAAACTCCTTAAAAGGATTTCCTGTACCTGACTAGAGGTTAGGCCTAGGGGAAGGAGGGACCAGGGACATGACAGTGACACACAGGGAGGCTGCAGGCTGGCAGAGAGAAAGGAGGGGCCAAGGGAGAAGCTTCACTTCGACAGAGATAAGGGGAGAGCTGGCACAGTGGCAGGTGAACATTAACAGGGCAGAAGTGGTGAGGGAACTGTGGTGCGGGTGACCTGGTGCACTGGCAGGGATAATGGGGGCAGGACGTAGGGATCACAGACGGGTGCAGTGATACAAATAAATACATTTGGAAAATAGTGGGGAAATAAATGTGTTAATAGGGAAACATGATAAAGGGTGCATTTGTGGGGAAATAAACAAGTGAAAATGAAGTGGGTAGCACAGGCTTAACAGGTTCTGGCCATAGCCCCAGACTTAACTGCTTGGGGTGGCAGAGCTGCCATGATCTTCTTGTTTATCAGCTTGCTACAGGTGAGGGGAGAGGTGGGCTGGAGCAGAGTGGTGCTCAGGATACTGGTAGCTTCTCCAGGTACAGATGGTAGTACAGCTTGTGTTCTAAAGCTACTGGCAGTGTTGTTCTTCTGCTTCAGGTTCCTGCTGTTGGCACTTAACAAAGGCTTTCTACTTGTCACTGTTTGAGATTACTAACATCTCATTATTAAACCACTCATCTTGTTGCAGGACAGGAGCTCTCAGCGAAGGGGTGCTAGTGGCAGAGTTGGCTTTCTCCACCTCAGTGAATGGGACCAGTGCTGCCATTGTCTAAACAGGAAGGGTGTTGATGTAAACCAGACAGTTTTGAAACGCAAAAAGGAAACTCAGTTTCTTGTACAGGACTAATAGTTTGTACCACTGAGACCCAATTCAAGAAACTTAAAAGCCAGCTGAACTTTCTATTGGCAGGCCAGGCAAACTAGGACACAGAACATGTTGAGGGTTAGCATATCTCTTACTCAGTTAAGGAGCCCTCCTTTCCTCATTTAAAACCAAACAAACCAAACCCTAACCCACCTCCTCTCCTACCCTTCTGCCCTTCCACACAGTAGAAGGATATGTGAGGTTGCCGTGTGATTAGCCTTCCTGCCATTTGTGGACTGAAGAGTGAGTGAGGGAAAAGGAAGCAAGGAGAAGTCTCCGGCTGCAATGAATATGCAGGCAGTAACTGGGCTGAGCCCAGTGCCAGGGGCCGGCCTTTGGAAATGGCCAGGCCCGTATTTCACTTGCCTGAGGGAAATACCCACAAAGAGATTGGTTCCCTTGTGGGTTAAGGATGAAGAGAGTTCTTCTGCAGCAGAATCTTCGTGGGTCAATGTTGCTCGAAGGTAGATGGAGAACTGAGGTGAAGGGGAAGGGCAACTGCTGACCTTGAGAAATGGTTGCTAAAGTGACAAGCCTGATTATCAATGCGGCGGATGAAGCGTCACACCAGCCATGCACTCGCCACAAGCCGCAAATGTTACATGTGTGCAGAGAGGGCTCCAGGGAAAGAGAAATAGAAGATGAGTGTCACCTAGCACCTTAGCACAGAGACAAACAATAGCAGCAGTTACCATCGTAAGTGAATCCAAAAAGTGAAGGAGCTTAAAGAGTAAACTAAAAAATGAATCAACTAACCCAACGTGAACAAAATGTGAACATATAATGTAGTAATGTATAATCTAATGCATAACTGTTAACCTATGGTGTAACATCTACCATGAACCATACAACTGACAATTTTAAAGATAACTGTTTACTTGATCTGCTAAAAAAAATCAAACCTACAATGATCACTGCAAGGCAATTTGAACCTGTTGTTTTTTACCCAAATTGTCACCATTCCGTATAACAGGGTTTACTTTAGAGTTTCCAGCAATCAGGAAAGGACAGTATGACACTCATTGTTTTTAATTAAGATTTAAATTATAAACAGAACACATAACAAAGCATACCTCAATCCAATAAATCAATTACAATTCAAAATATTTACCCCAGATCTCATAATAAAAGGCTACGACACTCATTGTTGTAGTAAAATGGAAATGTGCTTAGTTTTGTCATTGGCCTTTTAAAAACTACCTTTGATCACCACAGCTATCCCTGAACTTCAAAATTTCCACTAGTCTGCCCAACTACACTCTAGCCTCATTAGCGCAACAATACTACTCACATGGTCTATGACACGCTATACAAAAACCCAGTTAACATAACATAACATATAATGCCAGAGACAGTATCCAGTTTTGTAACTTAATTGTAATGATCCACATACATTAATGTCTGATTATTTACATCTGATATTTAAATTCAAAACATCTTTCCTTGACCTACTCAGAATTTAGGAAGGAATAGTAAATTTACACTCTTTGTTTTGATGATGATATATCAAGGTAGAAGTAAAAAAATCTGAATTTTAAAATTGTATAATTTCAGTGGGGCATTAATGTAATTTGACATGAATGTATCCTATAACAACATGAATAATTTCACAGACCTGCCCAACATCTATCCGCATATTGTCAGAAACATCCACAGAGATGTAGAGGTTGTGGTGATTAGTTAAGACCAAGTCCTACCATGCAGAGACAGATTCTCCTAATGTACAGGTCATGGTGGTTGTCCTGACAATGTCAAACCAAGTTCTGCTCCTTTTCCACCATAGTTGTAAGATAGTGACTGCCTTGTTGCAACTAAATTCAGTCTAGTTATTTTGGGGGCCTTTGATGTTGCATCAAATTCCTTGAAACATCTACATTTCTGACATAATTGCAGGCTTTGGCCTTTGTAGTATCCATAGTGTGCATGCCCAATGCTCACACTAGCATCATGATGCTTCATTCACTACCACTTATTATCACCAGGACAAGTAAGATCCAGGCAGGAGGGGAGTGCGGGGAGGCTGAGTGCGGGAGCAGAGTGCGCCGTCCGAGGTTGTTTTCAGCTTGCCTGTTGCTTCTATTCACAGCCACCTGTTTTACTGCGATTCCGTATTTGTATCTTTACTGGTACTTTTGTTGAGATTCCAGTTCTGACTTTGCCGAACTTTATTGTGCCTGTATTTTGGCCAGCATTCACGAACTACCTCATCCAGCATTCAAAGGGCATCCCTGCTACTTGAGCGCATCGTCTCCCCACCGCCCAGCTACAGCTACTTAATTGACATCTCAGCCAAGTGCAGCGTGAGGAGGGCAGCGCAGGGAGGCTGAGTGCGGGAGCAGAGAGTGCCGTCCGAGGCCGGATGTGGCCGGGCCACCGCACATTAGTTGCTGTATAGTACTCTTTCATTTTGCTCATCGGTTTTAAAATTGTGGTCCTCCTTGTATTCTCTAGTGTGGTTAGCAGGAGTTACCGCCTCTCTTATTATCGCTGATTTACAGCTAGCTGATTTGGCAAGCGTGGCTTGCTACATTTAAAGTACCGTTACCGCCCCCTTGAATTATTGCTGATATTCAGCTTTACTCTCAGCAAGCGCGGATGTTTGATCCAGTGAGATATATGCGCTGTCTTGATTTAACATTGCTTTGGGCTATCACTACTCTGATTTACTACTGTTACCGCCCCCTTGAGTTATTGCTGATACATCGGCTCTACTCGGCTCTACTCTCGGCAAGCACGGATGTCTGGTGAGGATTATGTGCTGCTCTGATTTACCACACTAAGGAATACACATTTGGTTTTCATTTTGTTTTTGCGATTTCCAAGTATGGTGAACACATGTTTAAAACAAACAACCATTTTAGAATTAAATAGCAGTACTCCAATTGCTTTCAAACAACTGTCTATTGTAGATTTCTCTTTACAAAAATCTATTTCTGCTCCGGTGCCTGCAAAAGAGATGGATTTAGAACTTTCTGCTGCTGCTTCCTCTGCCTCTCAGTCCATGTCTTTGCCGGCAGAGCATGCAGCCGATGATATCACCTCTGAGCCCACAGGCCTGGAAAAAGTCCATCTGTCAAAGTCAAGTTAACTTTTCTGTTGACCTATCTGATGATCTAATTGAAGCCATCAATCAGGATTCTGCCATTCGTTCCCCTGCCAAGGGAGAGTCCAATATTAATGTAGACCCAATAACATGGTCCTCTCATTTGCAAGTGATTGAAAAAATGGCAGGGGCTATGTCCTCACTAACAGATTTGATGGCTGAACACAAAAAGACTATTGATTTTTTGCAAACTAAGGTAGCTGACTTTCAAATATCTACCAATAAAAATTTTGGTTTGCTGAAATCTGCAAAAGCAGAAAAGGGTAAATTCCTGGACTCTTTAGTAACGAAAGTTGACTAGATCATCAGAGGACATAAAATTGATCATGGTTTGGCCACTCAGAATTTGAAAGAAACTCAAAAACATGCCACATCAAGTAGTAAAATAGAATCTAAAATGATGAATCTATTATCTGAATATAAGATTTATACAAGCGAAAAGTTGGCTACAAAATCACTCCCCTCAACTAGTATGCCACAAGCCTTAAACCCAGAAGCAAAATCTTTTAATCCTAATAAGGAAGTTATTGATCCCTCAGATCGAGTTTCTGAATTTACACAGGAAATTACACTTTCTCCATCTGAATGTGCCTTTAAAAAGCCTAACTGTAATGTAAGTTCATACTCTTTAGACTCATTATGTGATAAGCCTATTTCTTCCTTAGCAATAAAACAGCTTTATCCAAAAATACTATCTGTCAGAATTCTCTAGTTTTCATTCCTTTGTTTTCCTTGAAAAATGGCTTTGAAGATCATTCCTTTAATATTACGATTTTCCGATCCTTTTGCTCACTGTGCCCTCCACTAAGGAATTTTGTTAAGGAAGATGTGAAGATTTCTTATCACGCCTTGAGTTCTACCATCACTTAATCTACTTTTACTTTTGGTAATACCCTCTGCAGAGATTTGGTCTGGAAATATAATTCATTCTTTGTGTCTAAAGGGGGTCGATGTTTCTCCATCAATTGCTTTACAGGATTGCCCTGCTGAACCTGAGAAGAATAGGTGGCAAGTAACTTCTATATCCAGAAAGCGACCTGCCACATGGCACATTTAAATCAGGATTTGAACCTGCTTTAAAACTCAGTCGTTCTCCGGAGTATATGGCATTGTATACTCAAATGTGCCAGAAGATACAATCAATCTCTACGCAGGGTGACAAAGAAAAATGTGAGAGTGATGAAATGTTAACTGACTCGTTTGGGCTAGAGACATCTTCCTTATTATTCACCTATTAGTTGCTTTGGAACTTCATGGAAGTATCAGAAATGTGCTTAATGATGATGTTTGGATCTCACTTTGCAAAGCCGTTTTTATTCTTTTACAGGAACTTGGTCTACTCAGGAATTGGAGTTTGATGGTTTTAATGTTGTGTCACAACACGCCTATCAGTCCACAAAGGGTCATAGCGTTGGTGGTGTTGCAATTTTAATAAACCTTGTTTGTAACTAGATAGTTCTTCAAGCCTTTGTTTGTTAGCTTCAAGCAATTTGTTTAAGGATTCTTTTGCCTGATAAGTCATGTACGATTTTAATAAATTGTTATTTCAGGACTTATTACCTGAAGATGCCTCAGCTGTTCATTTTAATGGAGAAGGTGAATTCTTTATTATCTTATCTTCTCTATCATTTTCCAGATGATTCTTTTATCTAGGGGGATTTTAATTTAAAAATGGCTTATCCGATGTTGTTTTATTTTTGGGAAGAATTGGACAGTACATTACAAGACTGGTTTAGAGGCTCTAAATATATTTTTCCATCTTTAAGAAAGGCAGAGCATCTGTTTAAGGATGTCTTAGTGGCTCACTATTGTACTCCATTAATAGGGAGATTTCAATCATCTAATAGTAATACTATCACATTTAAAAGAGGTGTGGATTCATCATGTATTGATCACTTCTTCCTAAGGGCCAGTCATTTTTATTCTGTAAATTCGCTAAATACCTCTTAGAAAGAGGTCAGCGATCATGCTCAATTAATTATTTCCCTAAACCTTGCTTCTAACCGGTCCTCTAGATATACCAAATCAAATGTGGTTGTAATTTTAAAAAATACAAGAATTAATTGGAAGCTTTGTGAATCAGCCAGTTTTGAGATACTATTGGAGAACATTGAGCTCGAGCTATCTATTAACATGGCATCTAAATTTACCAATGCTCTTGGTAGATATAATCAATTGATTTCACAGATAGTAAATTCAATTTCCTATTATAGGTATGATAAAAATACCTGAGCATAGGAATCCAACTTGGTTTAATGGGGACTGTAAGAAAGCGAGAAGAGCCCTCTGATCTAAGGTCTCTGAATTGCGAAAGACTAAGGGGTCATTTAAGTGCAAGGAAATAACTCTACAAAGTAATTATCGCTACTTTATTTAAGAGAAAAAAGCTGACCACTTAACATCAATCAGAGCCCGTATATTAGGGTCTACAACGAGAACAAAAAATGTTGTTCCATCATAACTAAAATTCCCTTCCCAGAATCAGCTAGACCCCCGGATGCGTTCATTGAAGAGCAATCGAGGGTCTCCTTTCTGTGCTCCCTGTATGGCAATCATCCTAACGATCAGACTGAGTTCCCTGATGATACTAACCGAGATTTAAAATTTGTTTGTGCTATGGGCCCAGAGGGCCTTCCGCCTTATTGTTTATCCTTTCAGATCAAGAAATGGGCTTCCCTCCTGACTCCAACTATAAACTATTGTTTACTAGAGAATAATCTACCAGACAATTGGAGAGGGTCTATTCTTTACCCACTCTTTAAAAAAGGGGACAAAAAGATCCTTAGGCTTACAGGATGATAGCACTTCTTGATCCTGCAAGCAAAACTTTTGCTAAATTCCTTTTAGAACATTTGCTTGATTGGGAAAAGCAATTAAATATACTGAATGAATCTCAAATTGGGTTTTGTGAAAAATGTTCAACACTAGATCACTATCTCACCTTAGATCTTCTCCTTGATAAATATTTGATATGGAAAGGCTACCCTGTTTATGCCTGCTTTATAGATTATTCACCAGTGTCTGACAAAGTCGCCAGAGAACATTTATGGAACAAACTGCTAAAGTATGGTTTTCCTGGAGGTTTAGTAAAATTGATTGCCATGTTATATAGAGATACATGGGTAAAGATACGGTGGGGCCCAGAAGGCCAACTATCTCGTCACATTCCAACTTACTCAGGACTAAAGCAAGGTTGCGTCTTAGCGCCTTCACTTTTTAATCTGTTTGGATCTGTCTGATCTGGATAATGCATTGATTAAATCCAACTGTATTCCTCCAAAGATGGGCGATTCAGCTATTCATTTGTTAGCTTACACAGATGATATGGTGTTATTAGATCTCACTCCGAATGGGCTTCAACAAAAACTTTACTCTCTACAAACATACTGTACCCATAACAATATCACAGTAAATTTGTCTAAAACTAAAATAGTTCCCTTTGGAAAGAATGCAAAAAAATGTAAGTGGACACTGTCTGATAGGTAGGTAGGTAGGTAATACTTTATTTCGGGAAACCCCATAACAGCACATGAGTAAAACATACAATAGCATATCCAATAAATAGCAATAAAAACAATTATATAAGAATACAATCAAAAGGATAGCTAAAAATCAAACGAAAGACCAATGGTTTTCCGCAGACGCCGCACATCATAAAAAAATCTGTTAATAATAAATATTATTAAAGGAGAGTTCATTTTTCACAGGTATAGGAGAGCAACTTTACAGGGTCTAATGCCAGACGCATGGAGAATAGGTAAAAGCCATTTTTTTCTTAGGTGGGCATAGATGTTACAAAAAAACAAAACGTGAACCACATTATCCGCATCGTGACCACAAGGGCAAGGTCTAAGCACCGACCAACCTGAATCTGTACAGCACATTCCTAGCTGTCTGGTGCGTCACCAAGGACAAATACATAGGTTGAACTTCCGAAGAGACCAGCCAGTGGTTGACAGTACTCGGCTTAGGAGGGGCAGTGGCTCTGATTGCACGCGCAATATCCTGATACCTTTGCATGAGTGAATGAGCATGCTCTTTGCTGAGTTGCGAATTTAACAAAGTTTCAATGTTCAGCCCCAGGGACTCACAAGCCTTAGAAATACTCATAAGCCGTGCATTTTTCCGAACATTTGCACGTGCAATAAGATTAACACACATCAAACATGTCACATCCCTCAGGTCCCTCTGGATCAGTTTCAGAAAGTGCTTAAATGGACAAGCACATAGTGTTACGGTGCCCTTCACATCAGGTTCGGCCGGCAGGGGGCGCTAAACCCCTGCCATCCAGGAGGGGGGTGCCTGGGGTCTTTAGCACCCCAGGCGCCCCTCCACACTTAAGGGGACCCCCTTGAGGGTTCCCGCTGAGGAAGGGAACCAAGAGAGAGGCGCCGGCGTTTAGAAACACAAGCGGCGCTTTTTGCAAAAAGCGCCACTATGTTTATTGCCGCCGCTGCCGCACTCTCCCCCTGGCACCCACCTAGATTCTTGCTGGGGGGTCCAGACTGTGGGTGTTGAAAGAACGCTTAGAATGCTTTTTACCTGTTTCCACCCCCAGCTCCTTGCTGGGGGGGGTCGAGGGTGTTGGTGTTGTGGCTG
>JASBQO010471240.1:0-14522 GCA_030265035.1 Desmognathus wrighti
TCCTTCTCTCCAGGAATAACATCCCTATCCCCCTGAGGTGTCTCACTGCTGCTGCCGGGCGTTGGGTCACCCCCTCTGTGTGTCTCAAGCGAAAGGGGGGTGACTAGACGTTGGGGGGCAGCGGAATATCGTCGCTCACACGACCAGGCCGAACACTACCACCACCTATATGGCATGTTGCAAGTAGCCATCGACCCCTATCACAACTCTTTGAGTATGAAACAGTGAAAGCTGAATTGTAAATCAGCAATGAGACCCCTTTAGTATGTTGGGCATTGCAGGAGGTTAAAACCTTCCTCGCTCCAAATTTCTTCAATATAGCTAAATCATTTTTCATCAGGTGGGTCTCCTGCAGGCATACCAAATCTGCCCGAGAAGGTCTAACAAAATTAATAACGTTATCCTGTTTCTCTTTTTTCAGCATTCCATTGACATTCCAGCTTAACATCCTCAATGTCCTTATAACATCCCCGCATGCCATATATATATATTGGTTTAAAAGATTCTTACAAAACTATTGCCCATTGATATATCCATTTGACAATACCTTTCCCCTGTCTATTAAAACCGAAAACCTAGACCTATTGGTGTACATCGAAAACATATTCTCGGTATTGTATGGTTGCGAGATTTGGGGGCCTCTCTTAATTAGCACCTTAAGGGCTATTGATGGATATAATTGGCGCTGCTGTCTTGCCCTTCCTAAATCCACTCCACTACCCGCCATTCTGATCGAAATTGGCGAGACTGCTTTAGTTGACCAGATGTGGGCGAGACTCATTGATTATTACAGGAAAATCAATAACAGCACCTGTCCCTATATCGTATCCGATTGCTTCCAGGAGGGTGTCTCCTCTTCCTTTCCGTATCTATTTAAAACAAATATAGAATTATCCCTAAAAAGTAATGACTTGACCACATTTTTTTATACGAACCCTAGCACTTTGGGTTTCTCCAGTTCATGTGGCAAGGCGATTCTTTTTTCAAAGGCTTTTTCTAGGCTTTTCCTTTCTACCAAGAGTTCTCAACACTAGCTCTCTGGCGCATGGCTAAGGTTAATGCTAAGATAGAGCCTTACTTGCTGACAGATTTCTCTGCCGCTGCAATTAGGGTCCTGTTGAAAATGCGCTTAGGCCAATTACCTACCAACTCAGTTGTATAGGCCCGACA
Organism: Desmognathus wrighti; assembly: GCA_030265035.1. Taxonomy (NCBI): domain Eukaryota; kingdom Metazoa; phylum Chordata; class Amphibia; order Caudata; family Plethodontidae; genus Desmognathus; species Desmognathus wrighti. The sequence continues at coordinate 1,171 of JASBQO010471240.1, forward strand.
AAACATTCCTGCGCCGTTACGATTTTGCACCTTTTGCCCCCTGTGCGTAGATTATTGGGATCATTTGTTATTTGAATGTACACTACATTGCGAACCCAGAGCCCGTTGGCTCTCGAATTTTGTATCCATTTCACCTGTAAATTCAGAGCGTATTTTAGCGGTTATAAACACAACTGATTTATTTTGCATTTCCAGAATAATTTCTTTTATTTTTACTGCTTTTAAACAACGTAATTATGTTTAAATACCTATCTGTGACGATTTTTCCTTTTTCACTGCTCCCTATATGACTAGAAATAGCCTGGGGAGGTAGTGTTACTATGTATCTTGTATTATGTATTTGTTTCTTTTTATGTATTTCTTATTTCATGTCAATAAATTTTACCTTTACCTTTTACCTTACCTGCACATGCCCAGGCCCTAATGCTCCAGAGATAACAGAGTAAGCCAATCAGAACACTTTTTTAAAGAACTATAAAAGGTGCTGGAAAGTTTCCCGAACAAAGCCAAGGGTGATCTGGAAGACTAAAGGAGAAGACTGCAGTGCAACTGTGAAACTTTGAGTCGAACTAGAGACTCTTATCTCTGGCCAGAAGGAGGAGTAAGAGGAAGACTTCATCACTGCTTAAGAGACCAGGCCAACGGTTGGGACAGGATCCAACCCCATTGTTGACATAGCGGCATTGGTGAATCAGGGATCTTCTGGACCCCCACATCCAGTTATGTCCATTCTTAGGGGCTGATTACAAGTTCCTCTTTTGAAGGAAAAACCGACGGGAAACAGGGTTCCCATCGGTTTTTCCATCAAAAGAAACTACCATCCAATTACGAGTTAATTAGGACGATAGTGAATGGAATTGACGGTGAAAACTGTCAATTCCATTCCGTGCTGATTACGAGTTTTTCCCAACTTGCATACAAGTCGGGAATCATTGAAAAATTACCGTCATCTATGGAGATGCCGGTATTTTTCAAAATCACCACTGGGGCACCCAAAAAGAAGGGGTTTTCCCAGGGGTGAGTTAATTCTGCACTTTTGAAGACAGAAGTGCCCCGATGCAGAGGGGCCCACCGGGCCCAGCTGCAACGGGGCATTTCTGTCTTCAAAAGTGCTCAAAAAAGTATTGGGCACTGCTAAGGAAATCCCCCTTAGCTGTGCCCAATACTTGTTTGAGCACTTTTGGCCCAGAAGTGCCCCGTTGCAAAGAGGCCCACCCGCGGGTGAGCCCCTCTGCAACAGGGTACTTCTGGCCGTCTTGCCACCTTTTTTTTTTTAAATGTATGCTCGGGCCATGCTAAAGGGAGCCCCCTTAGCGTGGCCCAAGCATAACTTTTACCAAAAAAAATGGCAAGATGCCTGATGCAGCCTGGTGCCCCTGCCAGGGCACCAGGCTTCATCGGGCATCTTGTCACCTGTTTAGAAATTATTTAGAAGCATTTCTAAATAATTTCTAAACTATTTCCAGTTTAGAAATTATTTAGAAACATTTCTAAATAATTTCAAAACTGTTTCTAAATAATTTCTAAACCCCTCCCCCAAAATAAAGTGCCAAATCTGACACTTTGGGGAGAGGGGGAGGGAAACATCGGTGAAAAAGCAACAGATTTTCCTGTTGCTTCTGAACCCCCCACATCCTGTTATGTCTTTCCTTAGTGTGACAAGAGACCAGACGACCAAGAAGGAGACCAACCTTTTCTCTTAGCCAGAGTCTCCATCTCTCAAAACATCTTTAACACATTGCGTGTGGCGGGCGTATATATATGTACGCCGCACGCAGCGCTGCTTTGCTGAGGACGTATATATACGTCCTCAGCGCCATTCCTGTTTGGGGCCCCACAGCGTGGGCCCCAAACAGGAATGGAGCAACAGGGGCCGGAATCCGAGGGGGAACAAGGTCCCTCTTCAGATTCCGGCTGGGGTTCCCCTCGCCGCATCAGCTGTTACGCAATAGATGACGCGGCGTGGGGAACCCAGAAGCAGCCAACACTCTGCTCTGCAAGGTGGAGATTGCGGTGCTTACACACCGTGAACTCCGCCCTGCAGGGCAGGGGCGGCTGGGGGCTCATAGGACTGGTAACAGAGTCAGCTGTCCAATGAGCCCCCCAGGGCCCCTGCTGTCAGCGGGGTCCCGGGCCAAGGCTGTGAGTGCCTCTCGCGCGCATGCACGCGAGCGAGCCACTCGAGGCCCCGCCCACCGCGTCATATGACGTGGCAGAGTGCAGGCTTGCCTGCACGCTCTGCGCACATTGCACAGAGGCCAAGAGGGGGCTCCATGCACAGCTGACAATGTCAGCTGTGCATAGAGCCCCCCAGCCCTCTCCACTGCAGGATCCAAAATAAGGATCCTGCAGTGAGGAATACCACTAGAGGACGAGGATTTGAATTTTTATAAGGGTGGGGGGGATCTGGACCCCAACCCACCTATGGGGCAACATTTTTTTTTTAAATAGGGGGTAGCCCCCAGCCTACCTCCCACCGCCTTCCCCAACATACCACTCCTGACACCACCATTACTACTGCTACCACTACTACTAATACTGCTACTACACCACAAATAATGCTACTGCTGCTACTACTACTGTGTGGGGGACAGTGATTGCATGCAAAGCTTTCCCTTCAGAGATCCCCACAACAGACCAGAAAATACAGAGAATGATCTGCAATGGAGGCAGCGGTTGGGCCTAGTAAATGGGAGGCTTCTATCAGTGCAGCTGAGATTCTGCATTGGCACTACATAGGACAAGAGGTGATGCCCCAGATCCAGAAAAGTGTCAAGTAAGCATTGGACACAGATGCAGATTATGAATTAGTATCTTGCCTGAGCGATCACTCATTGAGACCAGGTGTTGGATCCTGCTGGTCCCGCCCCCTTGCCCCGGAAGTGAATGGAGATGCTTTCCGGGTGAGGGGATTTCGGGAGCGGGAACTGAGGAGTGCAGACGTGCACGAATAAAGCTCTTCACTTTACTCACCCTGTGTGCGGCTCTTCATTCAAAGATCCTAACCAAGGATCTAACATTGGCGACGAGGTGACTTGCCTGTGCCTCCTCCTTGCCTGGCGCGCTCCTACTAGCTTTTCGGCCGCGTGCCAGCCACCGCTCCTCAACAGGGCCCAGATACCCCGCACCGCCAGCTACACCGCTGATCCCGGCGGTTGCCTGCACACCTGATCCACAGTGGCTACTGCGCCCCCGCACCACTGCTGCAAGGGAGACTCCGGCGCACTGTACGCGCCGCCGCCGCCACCCTCAGCCAGGAGGCCTACCACCGCTGACAGGCCCCTCCCCCTCCCGCTGCGTGGGAACTGCGTGACTCCTGGGCCTACTGCTTGCAGCGCCTGCATGCCAAGGACACGGCCTTCCACGCTGCATTCTGAGGTGAGCCGCCACTACTACCGCCCGCCCTACACCCTCCGCAATAGGGCGCCTCTGCCTGCCCCCTACAGAGGGCAGCACCTGCCACACAGGGCCCCTACTGCTCTCAGGGGCCGACCACACGCATGTCGCGTGGGGTGGTGCCTGGCTCTTCCACAGCCTCGGCTGGGCCTGCAACTTCTTCTGAGGACGAAGACGTCCCCTCTCCTGCATCGCTTTTGAATCAGTCCAACGCCACGCCACAACCTTCAGCGGGGACCCCAGGTACCAAGCATGTTGCATCTCAGCCAACCACCCCCATTCCTGGAGGTTCCAGGGGATCCACCCATCCACTGGGTTCTATGGCAAAGGAAGTTCTTGGCGTATATGGAAGCCATGGGGGCTGATGCCCACAATCCCGCCAGGAAATTAGCCACCTTGGAACATTGCGCGGGGACGGAGGGCCTACGCACGCTCGATCACTTACCTGATCCACCGCCCCCCCGCTACAGGGGCTCCAGCGACAGGCGTGTATGCGACTGCCTTGCTCAAATTGCAAATACAATATGGAAAGAAAGTGAACATTGTAGTGGAGAGACACAACTTCATGACCAGGGCTCAAATGCAAGGGGAGTCCACGCAAGCCTACCTGGTTGCACTGGGTACCCTGGCAGCGTCTTGCGAGTATGGTGCAGGACTTGATGATATGCTGCGTGACCAGTTTGTTAGCCGGACATTGAATGCAAAGATACAGGAGCAATGTCTCTTCAAGGAGAACTTGACCTTCGCTGATGCACCAGGGTGGAACAGACCACCGCCCGCTTGCAGACCTTGAAAATTCAGGACTCCTCGCCCAAGCAGGTGGAGGTTCACGAGGTCCACAAGAAGCCCCCGTACTCTTCCACCAGATCACCGTCAAATGCAACTGCGGCGACTCCCAACGCCCCTGTCGGGCCAAGGCGCCCTGTCAGAAAACGGCACTGCTTTCGGTGCGGTTCCCCAGATCACATGGCCAACGACAGGCGTTGCCAAGCGTGGGATGCCACGTGCACCATATGCCATCGTCTCGGTCACCTCGTCAAAGTGTGTCACACGAAGGCGGACTGCAACGCCATAGAGGAATCGGAGCCCACTTCAACTGGCATGAGGAGTTCTGCCTCCTGCAACACAATCTTATCCACGCCCGAGGGCTCAGCAGGTACTCCCATTCATAACTTGAACATCCAAGACACCAGAGACACACCAGAGGGCCCAAAATGCAAGGTTAAATTCAACGGCTCTCCGATCTGGGTTTTGGTGGACTCAGGCTCTCCCCTCACCCGCATCAATGCACAAACCTACCAACAGCTCGCAGGCTCCAAGCTCTTGCCCCCCGTTATCCAACCCACCGGGTATGGCGGTAGCTACATTGGCATTGTCGGTCGCGCCGAAGTACAATTGGAATTCGCTGGGCGCTCGACCATGGCAATAATACATGTAACGCAAAAGGGCAACAATTTGCTAGGATGGGCGCAACAAGGAGCCTTGGGCATGGTGCTTCGCTCTGGCACGGACCAATGCATCACGGTCATCAACCAAGTCTCATCACGGTCATCAACCAAGTCTTGCCAGTGACTACCATCGGGGACACCCAGGGCGTTGGGCCTGTCGTCTTCTCAATGATGCGGGCCTCTTCTAGTTTCTGTAGCTCTTTTCTGAGCGCCTCCCTCTTTCAGTGTTGGGAAAGGCCAACGTTGTTAAAATGCTAATTCTTCCCAAATTTCTTTACATATTTCGAGCGATGCCAATGTGTTATAGTGCATTTACTTTGACTCTGAGTATTTCTACATGTTTCATTACAAGCAAGTGTTTGGCAGCATTCTAAAATGGAATGTTCAGTTTGTGTTCTAATATTGACAGTTGGGTTTTGTCAGTTGCTGGAAGGGGGAGCTCGAATATGCATGAAGAATAAACTACTCTTCAACCACTTACCTGTATGACTGGATCTTTTCACAATGGAAATACCCAAGGGTTTTATTTCCCAATATAATACTCTGGTTTCCCGGTTCTTGTGGTCTAAAAAATCACAGAGGAGAGCTCTTGCTAAACTATATATGTTATGGGATCAAGGTGGTGTTGGGTTACCCAATCTGATATGGTATAACTGGGCTTCCCAGATGAATAGAATCAAGAATATATTAGGCTGGAAAGCTCTGGGCGATTCCAATACGGAACTGTTGTTCTCTATCTGTCCTCGAGTAAGCAAAACTAAATTTGCAGATCCCGCTTTTTAAAAAAAGTGATGCTTAAATCTCTGGGCCTATATGGGAAACTTTGGCAAGAGATCAGGAAATGGATATCTCTTCCGCTTTTGTATAGATATTCTCATTTATGCGGACAGGCTGCGATTAGCTCAGCTTATAGAGATAGAGCTGAGACTATATGGAGAGAAAGAGGTATTGAATTCGTAGGTCAGTTGTATTCAGTGAATGGTTTGTTATCCTTTGCCCAAATTCAGGAACAGTATGTTCTCCCTGTGGATACATTTTTTAAGTATTTACAATTGAGGACTACTCTTATTGCCTCTAATTATGTTTATGAGCCTAGTGATGATAGATGGGATGTCATTTGCGGCAAGGCTATCTCGGGTAAAGGAACAATTAAAAGATACTATGAGCTGTTTAGAAACCAAGCCTCTATAGATCTGGTTCATGTGGCAATGAAATGGACACAGGAGTTGGGCACGGAGGTATTGGCAGATGAAGTAAGTAAGACACTCAAGTGGGCGCATGCAGTACTATTACCAACAAGGCATAGAAGGCATTGTTACTTTTCCCTTCTTCGTTTATACTATCCCCCAAGTAGACTTAATAAATGTAGTAGATGTGGTGATACAGATGCTGGGATTGCCCATATGCTGGTGGAATGCCCTGACTTGTGCCAGTTTTGGGCGGAAGTTCAGACAAAGCTTAATTTTCTTACAAGCTCTAATAAGAGTTATACGTCGAAAGACATTTTATTTGGCCCTGAGGGGGGAACCCCATTTGAACTTAAAAGTATTGTTATTGCCAGAATTCTGGTGGCTTCCTGTTGGAAGGAGCCTATCCCTCCGTTGCCCAGCTCTTGGTTTCAAATTTTGACTAGGCAATCTATTCTCGAGAAAGAGATTCTTAAACTACAGGGTAGAACCCGAAAAGCTTTTGCATGGTGGGGTCCACTTGATTCAACTGATGAAATTGACTAAGTTTTTCTGTTTACAATGGAATTAATTATTTACATGACTAGGCAATCTATTCTCGAGAAAGAGATTCTTAAACTACAGGGTAGAACCCGAAAAGCTTTTGCAGCCTTAGAAATTAAAAGTTCTATTCTAAATCCAGGCACTTAGGGGCCGATACTCAGCTACCCGCAGCCCAGTCGCAGAGATTGCCAGGACAACTCCTGGCTATCTCTGTGTCCGAGCCACACACTGGCCCCATGTTTGGGTGGCCACTCATTTCAGGCCACCAATCATATCGCACACGCACCGTTTTTGGAGCACTATACACGTGGCATACAGCCAGAGTAAACCAGACTAAACCATGACCTGAACAGGGGACAGAGCCACACCAGGTGGTCTTCCATGAGTTAGCTCATGGGAGTCTGCCTAGTGCAGACCCACACATCAGCACCTGAGCTGTGCTGATTTGCCTTTGCCCACCAATTCTTCCATACTTCAATGCACCCAACTGCTCAGCCATAATGATTTCAATGCACCCTCTCTGCTGTGCTGCGGTCCACTCTCCTACCCACCTACCCGGGCTGCAGGACACCACCTGATTATCCATACTGTAGTCGCTCTCCCTGGCTCAGCCTTACTGCAATACACTTGTACACTGAGCAATGCTTCAGCAAATGTAGCAACTCTGCAGTGCTTCTACTTTCTTAGCCATGCTGCTCTGCACCCACCCGCTCAGCCTTGATGCGTTGCACCCACCCTGACCCTCACATGCTGTGGGAGACCGTCCTGTGCAGCATGCAACTTTACACCCAGCAACACTTGCAAGTACATCATACTCATTATCATCATCATATACTTCATTATTTGATTAAAAATCATTAAAGATATAAAATACAAACATAGAGTAGCAAAACATCAAATCAGTGACTAAAAAGAATAAAACAATAAAAACAGTAAAACTGCATAAACCCAAAAACCTTATACATTTTAAAGTATATTCAAACTCAGAGACCACACGGACCGTGGCATCCTCCTCCATAGGCGGGAGCAGGTCGCTAGGGTAGGGGAGACAGGTCCGGATTGGTTCTGATCCTTCTTTTACAGCTGCATCCAGCAAGTCTGCATTGAAGCCGTCAGGTCGGGACAGTGTTTGGGCTCCTGCAGGGTATCGCAGGGATCAGTCCTGTCCCACCTGTTGTTTATCATCTACATGAGGTCCCATCCTGACATTTTGGAGAGGTCAGGGCTGCGGTGTCAGATGTACACTGATGATACCCAGTTGGTGGTAGACTTACATGCAGAAAGTTCTGTGGGGGCTGGTCTGGTTGGATGCCTAGAGAGAGTCAGGGACTGGATTGGGAGTAACTATCTTCTTTTCAATGAGGGGAAGACAGTGGTTCTCCTCATGTGGTCTCTGACCCTTTTGTGGCCAGTATCTTTTGGCGAGACACCAGCTCCAGTGGAGTCTGCCAGGAACCTGGGCATCTGGTTCAACCAGTGGGGAGGTGCAGGGGCCCAGGTCACATGTGTATCTTGGTTGGCACACCATCAGATGAATGGCCTAGAGCCTCTCATGCTCCTCCTGGCCCCTTATCTTGGGCCGCCCTGTCAGGCCAAAAATACTCTACTGCAATTCTTTTTATACCGGCCTGACAGAGAGGGACCATGCCTGTCTGCAGACAGTGCAGAATTGCATGGTCTGGATGGTTTTTGGGCTTAGGAAGTTCAATCACATCTCAGCAGCCAGGGGAGATCTGGGATGGTTTTTGGTGCAAGACTAGATTTGGCTGGAGGGACTGGTGATCATGTGGAAGGCATTGCATCACAGGGGCCCTAAATACTCCCAGGAATACTTTGTGTGGGCTTCGGGGTTCGTTCACCGTGTTCTCATCTTCAGGCTAGGGTGGTTGTCCCCCCTTGTAGGAGAGCCAAGGTCACGGCAGAGCCTTCTCTTTTTTAGGCCCCTGGTGGTGGAACTTGCTGCTGGCGGTCATTCGCACTGCCTCACCTCTTGGCTCTTTCAAAAAGTTGATTAAGGCTCATTACCTGTCACTGGAGGTGGCATGAATTAGGTGGTTTGATGACTGCTAACTTTTTGGGTTAGCTGGGGCTGACTAGGTGGAGCTGGATTTTTTTATTATTGATATATTTATTTATTGATGTTTTATGGGAAATTCTGTATGTGGGATTTGTTGCATGAGGTGGGCTGGATGTGGGGGGAGTCACATCTAAATCACTGATAGAAGTGCACACAGCAAATCCTAAATAAATAAAAATAAATTAATAACGAAATCAGCTCACCGCCTCACCCACCAACTGCAAGGGCCTCACCCATGAATGGTTGACCATCCTCAACATTGAAATAACTTCAGCTACCACTGTATTATGCCCCTGGTCTGATCACCATATCAGCACTATTGACTTACCCTCTTAAACCTGCCCAGCCACCAAACCACCATCATCATTGGTCATTCTCCGATGGAAAAAGAGTAAGCTCACTCCTGAAACTTCCTCTCCCATTCTAACCACTCTTTCTGCCAACCCACCATTGAACTCTACCCCTGAGGATCTTACTAACCTCTTTTCCAGCTCCCTTACCACAGCCCTTGAGCAGATCACCCCTATTAACCTACACATCCCAAAAACATCCTGGAAAAGCAAACCCCGTTTTACTTCAAACTCCCTTCTCACGTTACAACCACACTTGGGAATCAGCTTGTCATAAAGACCAAACAGCCACCAACAAAACTGCCCTTGCCAATGCATCCAAAGCATAATAAACAGTCATCACTAATGCCAGACTACTTCTTACAACTCCTGGATAACCAAGGGCCAAAGGATGCTATCAAAGATGGCGGCAGCTCATCCTAGATCGCTCTGAGGCATTTGACCTGGTTGATCACCATAACCTCTGCTCCTACCTTTCCACCCCCTTCTCCCAGGAAGCCTCCCACTGGGTAGCTCTGATTCTTTCAGCTCAAACCACCAGAGTCTTCTTGGGTGAGCACTTTTCCCCAGCTAGCCTTATTCCAGGCAGCATTCTGCAGGGTTCGTGTCTCCCCTATGCTTTACAGTGTTTTTTTTTCCAATAGTCAAACAATTGTGAAAAACCACTTAGGTCTAGGAAATTACAAAGCAATATGCAGCACAAAGAAAAAACGAAAAAGGGAGAAAGAAGAAAAAAGGCAAACAAGTGGCAAAATCGTGGGCAAGGACGGAATATAAGAAAGATTTCAGCAATCAATCCTCTGAATCATTCTTATCGCTGGCACTGGTAGCTAGAAAAGACTGCATTGGTCCCCAAACAGCCAGAAGTCTATTAGCACTACCTCGTTTGTTCAATATGGCTATTTCTAAATAATAGGACTCAAACAGTTGTTTGGACCAGGTCTCCCCGGTCGATACTGCCCCAGAGATCCAGTTTCTTGTGATTGCCAAACGGCCTATAGTCATTGCTAATAGCAAAAAAGCCTGGATCTGCACGCTTAGAGTGTGCTCGTAACCAAACAAAATCAACTTGACAGAGACTACTAGCGGTTGCCCGCAAATCTTAGAGAGTTCCTTAAATACATATTTCCAGAAGCCTCTTAAACTAGGGCAAGTGGCTAACATATGGGTCAAATCAGCCCCTCTTAAATTGCAAAGGTTGCATTGGGATAATTGTGGTATAGAAAATTGAACCCCGAGATCGGGAGTAAAATACATGCAGAATAATGTTTTGTAAGCATTTCCTTTTAATTTGGCAGGGAGAAGAGCTTTGTTAGCTTGGCTATTTATACCTCTTATATCCTCCACTGATGGTGCATCTATCCCCATTAATGAGGTCCATTTCTGAGCTTTAATCTCGAGATCATGTGGGACATTACTAATCAGAACATCATAATAACTTGAGATTCTGGCGTTCTTATCAAGAAACACCTCCACCACCCTGTTAATATCTCCATAGTTTCCCCGCAAATTATGCTCTAAAAAGATTTCTCTTAGTTTAAAATACTTAAACAGGTATCTATGTGGTAGGTCAAATCGTGAGTGTAGATCCTCAAATGAGCACAAAGTTCCATTCATCACTAGCTGGCCTAAAGTCAATATCCCTTTTTGACGCCAGATACTGGCAATATTATCTGTGATAGTTTCAGAAAAACTGTGGTTCCCCCATAGCGGGGTATAAGCTGAAAAATACTCAATTTGATATTCCTTTGACAGATCTCTCCAAATTGTAATAAATCCCCTTATCAAACATGATTTTATAGAAGCTACAGAAGTACCTCTAGGGGAATTGAAACAAAAAATTAACACGGTCAGGTGGGCAGATGATATTGAAAGAGGTCTGGTATTCGCCAGAATTTTGACTCTCCGACAGACGTCCTCCCATCGCAGCCCAGAAATAAAGTTTAAAGTCGGGTAGCTGAAGCCCCCATCTTCCTTTCTTAATCTACGCCAATTGTAAGTTTGTTGTGCCTTCTTATTGGCCCAGATAAAAGAGCTTATAGAGGATCTTATTTTGAGAAAAAAAAGACGGGACCAATATCGGGAGGGCCCTAAATAGATAAAAAACTCTAGGTAAAATAGTCATTTTGACTAGATTAATCCTCCCGATTATAGACAGTGGAAGGGTCTGCCATCGTTGCAGAAGACCCTCAAAGTGTTTTAATACCTGACCATAATTAAGTTCACTCATTACCTTTAATGACGAGTGAAGATAGACGCCCAAGTATTTAACATGGGGCCTCAGAAATGGAGATATAAAATTGGGGGAATTGACTACCAATATCTCTGTTTTATCAGTATTCAATTTATAGCCAGAGTACCTCCCAAACTCTGACGTCGTCTGCAAAATATTTACCATAGTGTCTTTTGGATTATCAGTAAATACAGCAATATCGTCCACAAATGCTGCCACCTTTATCGGACCAAGTTGAGTATGGACCGGGGAGATTGTGTCATTCCCTATCAAGGCTTTTAGTAGAGGCTCTAAATAAAGTGCAAAAAGTGATGGGGAGAGGGTGCAACCCTGGCGGGTGCCCCGTTGGATTGAAAAAAAGCTTGAAGTGCCCTGATTAATAACAACTGAAGCCCTAGGGTTACTATATAATGCTTGGACACTCTTAATAAAGATGTCCGGAATACCAAATCTCTGCATTATACGCCACAAATATTCCCAGTTCGATATATCAAATGCCTTTTCGGCATCTAATAGAACAACTGCCAGAGGAGATTGTTCGGTATTAGCCTGATCGATAAGAATGGTGGCTAGGTTAGTATGAGCTGTAGTAGAGCGGCCCAAGACAAACCCATGTTGTGAGGCTCAAACTATAGCCGGGAGATAGGTATTTATTTTATTGGCCAGGAACTTAGTGTAGAGTTTGCTGTCCACATTTAGCAAAGAAATAGGTCTATATGACCCCCACTTTGGATCTTTATTTTTTTTAAGGAAAACCGAGATATTTGCACTTTGCCAACTCTCTGGAATAAGATAGTTTGTTTGGATAGACTGGAACAGTTCGACCAGTAGTGATGTGATCTCGACGTAGAAGCATTTATAAAATTTTCCAGGAATCCCATCCGGACCTGAAGCCTTCCCCAGTGGGACTGATCTAATGATTGAAATTAATTCTTCATCAGTTATCAATTGGGATAGCTTGTCCCGGGCCTCCCTATCCAAGGTTGGGAATTGAAATTTGGATAAGTAATTATCAATTAAATGTTCCTGTCTCGGGATATCCTCATGGTAAAGTGACTGATAAAATTCTAAGAATGCTTGTCTCACTTTGGTATCGCCACTAACCAATTGGTTATTCAGGTCATATACCTCAGAAACATTTTCCTTGGCTTTTTTCTCTTTAGACATCATGGCCAGAAGTCTACCAGAGTATTGGCTATATTCATAGACCTTCTGTCCCTGTGCTGAACTATTCCTCAAGACTCTTTCCCTGTCCAAAACTTGTAATTCCATTTGCAAGTTCTTTATTCTTTCTAATGTCGACATATCTTCTCCTAGTCCCAACTCTAGGCTCCTGGCGTGTTCACACTGAAGCTGAAACAGCCTGGCGTGAGCCCTCCCAATTCTGTCTTCTTCAATTTTTTTTTTTTTAATTGTATAGCTCGTATCACTCCCCGGAAATAGGCCTTGAATGTATCCCATACTATAGTAATATTTGTTGAGCCTTGATTAAGCTGAATAAAGTCTTCAATTGCCTGTTGTGTTGATTCGACAAATGCAATATCATTAATCAAATTTCGGTCAAAGGTCCACCGTCTGGGAGTGGTAGGGGCAACAGAGCAGTTTAAGTACAGTAAGACTGGGCCATGGTCTGAAATACTGATTGGTGAAATCCGGCTCCCGCTAGCCTGCTCCAGTTCTTTAGATATTAAAAAGTAGTCTAATCTGGAATACTGTGCATATCTATGTGAATAGAAGGTAAATTGTTTCTCAGTTGGATTCTTAACCCTCCAAATATCGACCAGACCCAAATTAATCATTCTTTGTAGTACTGTGGCTCGAGATTTAGACATATATTTGGAGTCAGTCCGCCCAGTTTTATCGAGCACCGGGTCTAATGGAATATTAATAACTCCACATAGTATAAGAGGGGTTGAAAGAACAGCCGTCTCTAATTGAATTTCTTGCCAAATCTCATTTTCATCCTGGTTAGGGCCAAAAATAACAATAATAGTAAAACTACCTGTTACGGTACCCTTCACATTTTGGCCCTCGGCCAGCGGGGGGGCGCTGTCGCCCCCCGCCGCCAAGGAGGGTAGCGCTCTGGGGCGCTTTTCGCCCCAGGCGCTGCCTCCACGC
>JASBQO010482290.1:0-14222 GCA_030265035.1 Desmognathus wrighti
TCTGTGTTGGTTATTAACCTGGAATTTTATCTGGCATTTTCTGAACTGTATTTAACAGGACCATCCAAGTATAAAACGCCACGCCACAAATTGTTTTTTGGGGGATGGGCAGGCTGGTGGTGAAAGCTCCAAAGCCTTAAAAAAAGCTCCATCTAGTCATGGATGCCCGAAATTTGGCCTATTCCATGTTCCTGTATCTTCAGGACCACACAAATAACACTGTGCTATGAACAGCAGCACATTTTGGGATGCACAATTCGGCCGTTAACGCTGAATAAAAAGTTTCATTCATTCATTCATTCATTCATTCATTCATTCATTCATTCATTCATTCATTCATTCAATCCGACTGGAACAAATAATGCCTGGACAGTCAGTGCCACCATACACCTAGGTTTTAGGTCTCATGTCTAATTTTGATTGTATTTATTAGGGCGGGATTTTGTTATACAGAGCAGAGTGCTCGTTTTCTACCTGCTTTCAAGCAATCAATGAGGTCAGGCAGGATTACACCTCAATTAGAAGGAAGCGGCCAGGTTGATAAACTGGGATTAGCGCCTAGAGCTCCTAGATCTATGTGCTCGCCCACTTTCCCCAAAAAGAGACTTCCTCAGAAAACGAATGCCATTGCCAATGCTTACTATTGCATATCCAGCAGCCTGAGTAGGGCAGGAGCGTGTGAATGGTAATCTGCTTGAACCAGGGGTGCCAGCTATGGGGCAGTTTCAGGATTCCAGTCACCTCCCTGGAAATCTTGCCCTTGGAGGCTGGGAACGGCCCCTGGCCTGACATTAAGTTAAAGAGATTAAAGGTTGTTTACTATTAAAGTGTTTCAGCTCCCCACTGTGGGAATTTCAAAAGTCAACTTTCCTGGCTAGAACCCTGCCACTCCCTGACTTCAGCCTAGGCTGTTGCTTGGATACTGCACTGTGACGTCATGGTTCGGAACATCTGCCTGCTGTAGAAAACTGCTTCCATTTTCTCTGAGCTTTGCTGGAGAAAGCGCTTTGATTTTGCTGTTGCGATGGAGGTGATGCTTGTCCCTGTGCCTCAAAGCAGGGCCTTCCGGCTCCGTGTGTGGCTCCGCCGCACCATGACATCGTGCAGGGAGAGGCTATGGAGGCGGAGACCACACGGGGAGGAAGAGCTGACTGGCTGCTGTGCCTGGCTGTGCCAGCGCCTCCGGCGGCGTGAGGCTGCCGTCGCCCCTGTGGTCATCCAGGGCCAGGAGGAGCAGCAGCCAGCAGCTGGTAGGCCTCTCAGGAGGACCCTCAGTGCCCCTGCCATCCTGATGGGGATTGGAGCCAGCATGCAGGGAGCTGTGCCCCAATTCTATGAAGAGCGGAGAGCAGCCGGCGACACATCCAATGAGGACCAAATGGATGTGTGGTGGGATGAGCAGCCATGGTGGTGAATGCCAGTTGTGGCATCTGGGCAGTGGCCTATTACATCTGTGAAGGAGGGAGGAGAGGCCTTCATGTCCATGAGATCAGATCTGCGGCTATCAACCTCGGAAGGCTGAAGGGCTGAGTCAGCCCTGTAGGTATTCGAACCTGCGACAGCATGCTGTGCACAGATGTCAGAACGAGTACTCTACTCGTAGTGCCATCTGACCCAAGTAGTCACCCACGGGAGATGCTGATAACACCTTGCCTCTTACCTGCCGCAGTGCCCTGCCATCACCACCATCAGCTGGTGCTCAACAACAGGAAGTACCAGCTCCTCCAATGGCTAAATGTCCTGATCATGCCAGACGCACCCACAGCTGCCAAGTGGAA
Source organism: Desmognathus wrighti (assembly GCA_030265035.1). Lineage (NCBI taxonomy): Eukaryota > Metazoa > Chordata > Amphibia > Caudata > Plethodontidae > Desmognathus > Desmognathus wrighti. The sequence goes on from JASBQO010482290.1 coordinate 1,779, forward strand.
GACCCAGACCCAGACTACACCAGCAGCCCCCCTTGGTTCTGTCCTCCCACCATTACAATCAATTGTTCTCTTCGATATTAACATACGCCAGCCCCCTCGGTAAAAAGTGTTCCATTGCATTTGCCACCAGCTCTGGCCAAGTTTTTAGCATTCCCAGCCACCGAGTTCTACAAACATGGTGAAAATGTCAGCACACAAAGCTGGCAGCATGCCTAAGGCAATGCCCCAAGTTAAACGTGGAGCCGTACTGTGTCCTTTCTAACTGCAACCACAAAAATCCTGCATTCAGAAAATCTACCACTTGCTAGATAGTCGAAAAATGAATTTCACTCATAAAGAAAGAGCCAATCAATTTAATATGCATACGTAATGCGAACTCATCTAAGCCAAAATTATGGCCATAAACAAACCTTGTGATCACAAACAAAAAATAGGAAAAATGTGAATCAAACCCCAGGACCAAGCATTAAAAACAATTAAAACCAATTAAAAAGTCCTTTGTCCTCCAACATGTTTCAGCCAGATGCTAATCTCTTTCTGGCCTTCTTCTGGGAGAGCAGTCCTTGGGGGCCACGAAGTATGCTGTCTAACTTGCACAAAAGGGGATCCAAGCTAGTTGCTGGGGGACCTGGTGGAAGCGATGGTACAAGGTACAGCGATGTACAAACCTCTATGGTAGGGGACTATGACTTTCAGAGAACAAGAAAGACTAAGCAAAGCACCCGATCTGGGACTCAGCAACAGGAACGCATGAGGTCCTTCTCCCATGGACAAATCTCCTGGTCCTGCCAAAGGCACCCACGGCCGACTACGAATGATGGCTGCCACCACCAACTTAAAGATAAAGACCACCTGCTCTGACTGGATCTTGTAGCATTCCCAGCCACCAAGGACTTTGAAAACCGCGAAATACCAGAGCCAGCAGGCGAAGCTGGCAGCATGCATGAAGGAAGGGGCCCAAGTTAAGGTTGGAGCCCTTCTGTGCCTTTTCCACCTGCACCACCAGCTACAGGTTTCCACCTAAATGTGGCATGGACCTAAGGGGCCCACCCTCATCTCCACAGATCTGCTGTTCCCTTGCCCGTGACCCACTCCATCGGGGAAGATGTCGCTCACTACAAAGGAGATGCTGATAACATCTTGCCTCTCACCTGCCACTGTGCCCTGCCATCAACACCGTCAGCTGATGCTCAACCACAGGAAGCAGCAGCTCCTCCAATGGCTAAACGTCCTGGTAACGTAAGATGCACCTGCAGCTGCCAACTGGAAGACCCAGGCCCAGACCACTTGCTGCCCCCCTCGTTTCTGGCATCCCACCATTACAAACAATTGCTCTATTCGATATTAACATACACAAGCCCCCTTGGTAAAAAGTGTTCCATTGCATCTTCCACCTGCTCTGGCCAAGTTGTTAGCATTTCCAGCCACCGAGGACTATGAAAATCGTGAAAATGTCAGCACACGAAGCTGGCAGCATGCCTAAGGCAAGGCCTCAAGTTAAACGTGGAGCCCTTCTGTGTCCTTTTAAGAGCACCACCAGCTATCACCTAAGCATGGCATGAATCACCTAAGCATGGCATGAATCACCTAAGCATGGCATGAATTTAACGGGCCAGCTTTTGTCTCCACATATCTGCTGTTCCCTTGCCAGTGACCCACTCCATCGGGGAAGATGTCGCTCACTGCACAATAGATGCTGATAACATCTCGCCTCTCACCTGCCACAGTGCCCCACCATCACTGCCAACAGCTTGGACTCAGCAACAAGTAAGCATGAGCTCCTTCTCCCATAGGATAATGTTCAGGTCCTGCCAAAGGCACCCGCCGCTGCCTGTGAATAATGTCTGCCACCACCAACTTGAAGACCTGCTCTGACTGAATCCTGTAGGATTCTCAGCCACCAACGAATATGAGAACCTCAAAATTCAAGAGCTGGCAGGCAAAGCTGGCAGCATGCATGAAGCAAGGACCCAAGTTAAGGTTGGAGCCCCTCTGCCTTTTCCACCTGCACGCCCGTTCCAGGTTTCCACCTAAGCCTGGCATGGACCTAAGGTGCCCACCCTCATCTCCACAAATCTGCTGTTCCTTTGCAAGTGACCCATTCCATCGGGGAAGATGTCACTCACTACACAATAGATGCTCATAACATCTCACCTCTCACCTGCCACTGTGCCCAGCCATCAACACTATCAGCTGGGGTTCAAAACCAGAAAGCAGCAGCTCCTCCAATGGACACATTTCCGGATACCGCAAGATGCACCCTCAGCCTGTCCGTGCCCTTTAGAAACTGGAAAAGCCTGGGGGCCTGTCCTCATGCCCAATTCTTCTGGCAGCTGCAAAGAAGAAGAGCCACAAGCCCAGGTCTCCTGACCGTCATGGAGTAATGGAACACGTGCAAAACTATTGAAGACTAGATTGCCAAAGATTTGTAGTTGACATTTGATACTACCTTCTCACCCAACATAGGGAAGAAGCTTAAGACTGCGTATCAACCAAATATCTGAACCTCAGCTGCAATTTGGAGTTTCCTTTTGCTGGCCCAGCGATCCATGGCTCTGCAGTCACAAGGGCTAGCTTTCTTGATATCAGATGACCTTCGACAGTGCCAAATATAAGCTTAGCAAGAACAGCTTTTCTGTAAGACACAACACTGGCGACTTCCACCTGCACACTGTTGTCAATGACGAGTAAGACCTCGCTAGTGCCATTTACCAGCAAGTGAGTGACAAGCTGGACATGTCAGTGACGTGGCCTGGCCGGGAGCCGCATCCTGGTGATGCTTTCTATGGTGTTTAAATTGGATTGACTGTCAGTGCCCATACATTACTGCAGCTTTGTGCCCTGGGCTGCTGCTGCTATTCTGCTGGGCAGAGCGGGCCCCTTGTTTTGGTTGAAGGGCTGGGCTCAGTGCAGAAGACACATGAGGTGATGAGGCCTGATGACGGATTCCCCACACAGCACGTATTGGAGGAGAGAGGGAGAAACTGAAGTTGTTTGGCGAAATGAGCGAGGGCACTGACAACAACTGAGAGAAACTGGAGGTGAGACAGAAAGCTTGACAAATTTTCACGAATGGTAAAGGTTTTGCAATAGATCCATTTGTTTTGTAAATTATTTATTCTAGTGCGTGTGTTTGTGGGTGGTGGCCAGGGGTGTCAAGTACAAGGGGGCTGGAGGGCTCTACCCGGAGATCTGATCATTGAGGGCTGTAAACTGTCCACTGACATTTACTCCCATTGAAGTCAATGGGAATAAAGGTGTGACCATGGGTTTCAGCCCCCTCTTGGAGTTTCAGAAGTTGGCTCCCCTAGTGGTGGCCCGGGAGGACAGCCTTGTGATAGGGGGCAGGCGGTAGGTAGGCACATTATTAGCAAGCAGGGAAAGTAAATTCATCAGGGCGAGCTGCGAGCCAAGTTAACTGTAGAGGTGAAATCGGACCAGGCAGGGGGTTTGCAAAGTTTGCACTGGCGCTAGTGGTTAACTGCAGTGTAAGTGAGGCAATTGTTTGAAGACTTTGCCATCCAGCAATGGGAGCATAGATGGTGTGTAGGTGACCGCCTGAGAGTGAGTGAGACCCACCCAGATAAAAATACAATAAAAACAAAACCTATATGATGAGAACCATTTACCCAAAATATACACCACCCGTCTTAAGACCCACCCGACAAGATAAAAAATAAGAATGAATGCAGGCACATATAATGAGTTGGGAGTAGTAAATGTGATTTAATGAATTTGGCCTTAAAACTGTGGCCGGTGTGTTGTCCTCCCTCTTGTGGAGGCACTAGAATAAGCTGTATATTTGTGTATTGACGACATGACCTGTTGCTTGTTTCTAGTTAAATTGTTTGATACCAGACCCTAGAACAGCCTAATCCATTTCCCATAATATCTCCTTCAGCACTTGCCCACGGGAATGAATTTGAACTTTCTAAAACTGTGTGCATTATTAATTTATTGTCCCTTTTGACATTTTATGCCAAAAAGATTATTGGATGCTTTGGATAAAAAACTCTAATTTTGTCAGAAATGCTTTTGGTATCTTGTGAATCTACAACCTATGTGTAAAATATGCATTTAAAAAATATATAAAAACAATGTTTTGAAACAGTTAAAATTCAATATTGGATTTTGAAACTGTATACTTTCATCACAATTTATGTTTGGAACTTTGAACAATTTACAAAAGTGACAAAATTGGAAATAATATAAGTCATGTAAAATAAATTGCAATCAAACAATTGCAAAATAAGCCAATTCATCTTAAATCATACTCCATTATACTTTGATAATAGTATATAGGCAGAATTCTATAAACACTCTACAAATGTGACAACATCAGAAATACAGTAAAAGATGCTGCATAAAATTTACCTTAACTCGCACTTCTAGTGGATAGTGGGTTCCCAGAATTCTCATCATGAACCACGTGATCACGCTGGTTTCAGTCAGAGAGCGAAGATTTTTTCTGAGCCCCCTCTTCCGGGGTCAGAGGCTGGTGCCTGATGACTGCAACCTGTCGACGTGCGACGCCAACGTCGTGCACTAGCCTCCGACCCCATATGCATGATCACGTAGTTCATGATGAGAATTCTGGGAACCCTTTTCTATCCACCAGAACCATCTTTACCCGAAGGTAAGTAACCAGTTTTTCAAGGTTATACAAGTCAATATGAATTTGCTTATGGCTCTTTATTTGTATTTTCTTTTATATACAGTAACTTCCATTATTTCCAATGTTGTCAGATTTGTAAAGTTTTTATAAAAGTTATGAATATATATTGTGAATGAAGTGCACTGGAGTATGATTTAAGATGAATTTGCCTATTTTGTGATTGTTTGTCTGCATTTTATTTCAAATAACTTACATTATTTCTAATGTTGTCAGCAATGTAAAGTGTTAAAGTTTCAAATATATAAATTGTGCTCAAAGTATACAGTTTTAAAATTCAACATTGAATTTCACCTGTTTCGGAGTGTTATGGTTTTGCTGAATCAAAGAAATAGGTTTCATTTCATTATGGGTTTGTTGAGCAGTATTATGGTACTTACCACAGTTATGTGAATAATACTGAGGTAAGTCCAGAAATTGAAAATTGAGCTTGAAATTCTAAGTTTATCACTGAGAACATTGTAGTAATTACCGTGATAATCTTAAGATTATGTGATAAACCAACCTTTTTTGTTACAAAAATTATACTTTCTGCATTGCTTTCATACATGGGAAATAGTGCCAGGTCTGTATATCATATTATAGCCTCCAAGGGAGGTCAAATTTGCTGAAGACAATGCTGCAGCCTCGGGCTATATCGTTGTCTGAGGGAATTTTGACCTCCAAGGGTGAGTTTAATATGGTATACAGACCGAAATTACAGGCTGTATTTCATTTATAAAACCCCACTGTTTCCTGTTTTTCATGCATGCAGCATTGTACAATTTGTCTTTGCCTTACACTGCAAACCCTGTGATTCCCAGAATGTCCTATCTATTGCACATTTTGGTAGATATGTCTTTAGTTATAATCTTGGTACCTTGATTTGATTGGCTGAGTCATGTTTTTAGTCGCATCCTTGGCACCTGATTGGATATGATAAATGTCAATCATGATGTATATTGCCTTCCTGAGTGGGCAATATACCAAAATATGTGGGAGCATGTGACACTGTCTTAACCAGTGAGAAACCACCATTTCAGAAAGGGGTTTCATAAAATGAAAGTAAGCTGTCTTTCTCTAAACAAACAGATCTCCATGATTTTACCTCACTTCTTAGGTGTCCTATGGCATATCAAGTCAAGTCAAATTATTTATTGTTCACAGTATTATACCATAACAATTTACAAACATTGCACAGTAATGCAGTCACATGTAAAACCAAGCAATACAGTAAAACTGATTCAAACAAAATATTAATCCTCTTAAAATGTGTACTAAAATATTTGGTCACACAATAGCACATTCCATTGGTAAGGGCAGAAAATACAAATTTTAACGCCTCCTCAAAATGAGGGTCACAGTTCTGTATCAAAATATCAATTTCTTGCTTCTGTCTGTCAGTAGACAAGGAAGGATTCACAATATTTTGGCAAGTGTTTAGCCGTTTGAATGTCTTTCCCACAAAACCACCACCTTCTATTTTCTCTTGTGACATTTAATGAAGAACGCATAAAATTAAATTTAGGAGCTTAACCTATCTAAGTTTCATCATTCTTCTGCGTACTGGAGGTACCAAAGGCCTAGACAAATAATCTTCCATGACCGAGATTGAATTCGTTTTTGCATATTGTGGTAAAGTGGAAAGTCGTCCAATGTTGGAGATACAAGCTTTTTCGTATGCCAAAATCATGGCTGCCTTCCTATCCCCTTTAGATGATTGCAAAAGCCCATAATCAGATCTTGGTCTATCACATCTATCTAAAATTTTGTAAATTGAGGAGTGATCTTCATCTTGCAATGGTTTTCAAGTGGAAAAAAGGGTTTTAGCCAATTTGCAATTTAAAAACTATAGGAATAAGACATATCTCCATCGCTATTCCCATCATGGTTGTGCCTTTTGGAAGGTTTAAAATTCTCTGCCAGCATGTTGTTTTAAACAGTTGCAACTGGGCATAGATTTTATGTGCCCAAACATTAGCAGCATACAATAGTACTGAACATATTTTGCCCTCAGAAGCCTTTTTTTATCCAAGCCAAGCTGTAACCTCCCATTTGCCGATGAAAAGAAATTAACCCCTTGCTTGCGGATCACGTGTCACACTCATCCAAATTGTAGGCTCAATAAAACCACTTAGAATGGATTTTACTCTTGGCATAATGATGCTTAATGGTAGCACTAAAGTAATTATCAAATTCACTCTACTAGTTATCATGTTTAAGTGCAGTCTCCAATTTAGTTTTCAATGCAACACCAAACCTACTGTAAATAAGTGAACTGCTGTACTTGCTCAATTAAATGGCCATTAACTTAAATTGTGGCTTACCGTAGCTCTTGCCAACGATCATGATTTTGGTTTTTGTATAATTTACCATCATGCCGTTAGCTGATAGAAAGTTGCAAGTAGCATCCATTACCCTCTGAAGACCAAGACTCGACGTTGACATTAATGCTATGTCATCAGCATAGGACAAAAAAGTTTGACAAGTAAAATGTTTCCAAATATTTACTAAAAGTATCTAGCATGGAAAGCAATCTATAGTTTTTGGGGTTATTATTATTATTATTGTTATCCCCCTTTTTGCAAATTGCTATCAGAATGCTTCCATGTCAGTAATCTGGGAGTCAATTGTACATGACCATTGCTTTATATAAGGGCAACAAAATCTTAGGCCAAAAGTGACTCGCACTATACAAAGAGGCAATGAAAATTCCATTAGGGCCACCTGCTCGTGAGGGTTTCATTTGTTTAATTATTGACGCCATTAGAGTCTTGCGAGCCCAAGGAGAACCAAGATAGAATCCTTGTTCATTATTGCTCTTTATTGTGGTCAAAGAGGAAAGGCAAAAATAAAGGGGTTGCACTCCCTGTTCAGCACCATCTACCTCATTATTTAAGAGTCCAATTGTTCCAATGTTCTTTTGCCTTTATTACCTTAACTTCACTTTTGTAGCGATATAATTTCCTAACCGTACAATTATCTTTTATTGCACTGCCCTTATGTAGTGCAATTTTACTGTCACTATTTTTATACAATGTCTGGGGTTTTCCTGATTTTACCACTTGCAATACATCAGTGATCATATCAGTGAAGTGCCCAATTCCATCCATTTAAAAGTCAGTAATATTAGTTATAAGGGCTTGGTCATCCACTGAATTTAGTGCAGTAGCAAAGGTTTCTTCCATTGCACCATATTTCTCACTTTTATTGATTATTAGGGTATCTTGGATATCTATAACTTCCAATTGCGGCAAATGCTCACTTAACTTGGTATTAATACAACTAAAAACAATAATATTGCCAAACGATTCACAATTTAAAGTGGCCCCAAGTCTGTGTGTGGATCTAGCGGAACATCACCCACCTTCCTGCCAATCAATTCCCTCATACCAGACATTAAGAGAGCTTCTCCCAAATATGTACCTCTAATATCTCTCATGAGACGCACATAAGTTGGAGGTGGAATATGCCAATAATAGTCCAGACTCTCCTAGTCTTCAAGATGAGGGTCCTTATGCACGCCTAATTTTGAGTTAAAATCACCACATACAATTAAAATATCTCTTGGGTAATCTGCCCTCAATTCTTCGAAAATGTTTTGTAAAAGCTGTTTGCCATTGTCTTGAAGAGGCGTATGTACATAAACATTCACAATTAATAAATTGCATTCAACATTATTGCTAGTGGATAGACCTTGTAGGCAAATTGCCATCCATTCAACGTCCCTAGTCAGTGTATAATTAAGATATAACCTTTCAGATTCTAGGGAAACTGCAATTAGAGTTACCCCCTTTACCAAGCCCTCTTGCACATGGTGTTGCAGCATTGTAAAATGAACAGAAACCCTCTCTATTAAAATCAGAGGTAACCCAAGTCTCTTGAAGGCAAACTATATGATTAGATTTTAGTAACGTTTGTAACTCATCCAATTAGGTTGACCATTTTCTTGCTCCAGCACAGTTCCATGATGCGATTTGAAGCAACTCTAAATTATTGTTAGCATTTATTTCCTTTATGCAATGCAGTTAGGTCGTGACACCAGGTGTTTTCAATTGGTGTTGCTATGCTTGTGTGAGGCAACATGCTAATTCTTTGCCCCTATTTAAAGACACAGTTAATTTAGAGGGCAAAGATTTCATTTCAGCAATGGATTTAACCTTGTTCTTCTAAAGGTCAACCTCTTTAAGTGAACCTATGGTCATGTCATATCCTTTGCTGTAGAAGGATTTAATATGTATGTTCTATTATCCAACTACATGTGTTCTGCACAATAAACTTAATGTTTACTGCCGGACAGATATCACCTTTTACATGGGGGCAAATAAACCAAGTCAATATATTCAGATTTGATTAAACTGAAGTGGGGCAACATATTTAGCAAAGTTAATATACTGATACGGTTTAATGGGGCGTCAGTATTTGAGGGAAACATAGAAAGAATTTTCAAGGTTGATGTATCATTCTCTGGTTTATATTCACCTCCAATATTACTAACAAAACTGTTTAGTGGGGCTAGTGGAGCATGTACCGCTATTTGTGCACTAAATTCATCAGTCATCATTGCTCCTTGTTTAAATTTAATGGGATCCATTATGCGCCCACTATGTTTCATGGTTCTACTGTCGACTTCCATTAACTTCTTATACGTATCCTCATTTAAGTTCTGTGTTCATGAAGAATTACACAAAATGTCGTTATTCATGGTTGCATAATTATATGCCCGATCACCAAAGGTTTCTAATCCCACTTTCGGATTATTGTGCATAGCAATAATTGGATTAGTTGTATAAATTACATTATGCCCATTATATCGAGCATCATAGATTGTTCAAATTGTTCAAAATTCCAAACATAAATTGTGATCAAGGTATACAGTTTCAAAATCCAAAATTGAATTTTAACTATTTCAAAACATTGTTTTTATATTTTTTTAAATGCATATTAACTTCATAGATTTACTGACTAGCAATTCGGCAACTTTAGTTGCTTTCTGCATATTCATATTGGAGTTAACAATACGCCCAGGATTATAGTCAGTGATAGATTTACTAATTATCGGTTTATTGTCAATACTCATGCACTGTTTAAAAGGTACATCATAGCGAGGATGTTTATTAATGACAGGATTACATCATTGCAAATTGGTACATGAGCTAAGGCAGTAAGTAACAGCAGCAGGGTTCAATACCAATTTACTCTCTTCATAGCCTGATACTTGTTTACCAAATACATCTCTTGTCCCGTCACAATACAGCATTGCCCATTGTCAATAGGGCCTTCAGACCAATAAACAATGTTCAATATAGATTCATCCAATTCATTATCAGTTAAGAGGTACATGTCTTTATTGGTTCTTGTCAATTCCTATATCCCTCTATGAGGTCTACTATACCATGCATTATTTGATCCGTAAGGCCTGTCACAGGCATATTCTCATTTGTTGCTGTTTGATGCTCACAATTATTGAACAATTTTGTGGATGGTGGATTCAGCTTTGTTGCAGATTCCACAAAAGCAGGCTCCACACTAGTCACTTCAGTAAGCTCGGTCTGTCCCTTGGCACGAGCTTTCTTATTATTCCACCATATACGTGAAAGTGAGTTTTCTTTGAGAACTTTCTTTTTTGGGGACGTTTCTCTTTAATTTTAGTGTGATTATTTTTATCATTCATTTGTTTACTATTGGCAGATTTTGTTTTTGGGCAAACTATTAAACCCTGCGAACTATTATCATTTTTAAAGTCACTACTTATGGTTGCCTCTATTTCGTCCTCAGCAATGATCACTGTGACTTATATGTCGGGACATGGATTTTAGATCTGCGGGCATCTCAATATACATTATAACAATTGTGAGGATCTATCTGCACAGAAATTTCAGGAATTATTTGATGCACAGCAATTGATCCATCATATAACGGGGGCTAAGCACCGACTGGGGAACCAGTTAGACTTGATTACCTATCGTAATGTCGACATCACCCACATACAGATGCAGGCCATACCGTGGGCAGATCATTTATTGCTCACTGCCAAACTATTGGACTGGGCGGGGGACTCTGGCTCCCAGAAGGCAAGAAAGAAGGTTCTCCTGCCAAAGCAGATTTTAAAGCGGAACTTCAAAACTCTTAACAACAACGAATTTAAGGAGTTGTGGTTCCCCTGCATTCGCCAGGACCTTGACACTGTTGCTCTTGATGCTATATTCCATGCAAAATTCTGCATGATGCGAGACATACTATGCCCAGAACATCTGGTCAAGGAGAGGCCAGCCGCCCATTTGAAGAACAAATGGTTTACAGATGCCCTTAAAAATCTTAGAGGCACTGGAAGACGCTTTGCACGGACCTGGTGAAAGACTCACAACAGACAGGACCACCAGAAGTATTTACACCACCTAAAAAGATATAAACTCGCAATGAAGCAGAGTAAAAGGAATTTCGTTCAAAGTCCATTAGAGGGTGCCCCTAACTCCACCAAGGCTCTCTTTGCAATATCCAGGGTATTGACAACCAACATCAAACGGGACAATTTTAAACCAGCCAACCCTGAGGGTTACTGCGAGGATGTGGCCAATTTCTTCGCACAGAAGGTGGCGAGGATTCAGGAAAAAGTGGATCATGATCCCCCAGGCCCAGATGTGGCGACAGCCCAAAAGGCACTGCACCTCCACATTTCCACAACTCCTTGGGCACGTGGGCCTATATCGCATGTCTTAGTTTTGTTGTGTTGTTTTAGATGGCCCTCCAATTTCTTAGGAAAGTCTTTTGTGTTATAGAGCGGGTCAGGAATTCCCCACTTGGAGCTAACCTCTGTGGCTCATCCTCTATTTGGACCGCCATTCCTGGCCGAATTTTGGCTCTCCCAGGTACTATGGTGCACCATCACATATCAATAATTCTTCAGGCACGTCGGCCAGATTCGCATGTCTAAGTGGTCTTGCATTGCTGTAGATGGCATTGAGGAGTATCTCATCTTGAGTCAACCGTTTGTGTATGCACAAGTAGCATAGCGACCATTCAGGTTGGGCATGCATCAATAGTTCGCTCCCTATTTGCACACCCATTGGATTTTGAATCCTTCCATGGTCCATGTCACCATCTTCCACGCTTGGACACATCTTTGACCCTATAATGCATGTACACACTGATCTATTGGGTCTGGATCTGTTGTGATACACCTTTAAAATACTGGTGTGCTGACAATAAAAATGCCTCTTTACCTTATACTGACTTTGCTTCATTTACTTGACTCTCTGTTTAGTCCATCCTAGAACACTGGAATTTGGATCTACTATTTGTCACAACCCCTAGGACCATTGTCCCCGAAGAAGGGAGGAAATTACCAACCAGCTGAAACATGTTGGACAAGAAAAATGGACCTTTTAACTGTTTTAATTGCTTTTATTTTGTGGTCCAGGGGCACTGCGTCGTTTCACCTTTTGTACATACACTGGTTTCTGTTTGAACATTTTTCAGATTTAGATGAGTTGCTATAACAGATGTCAATTAAAGATTGTTTATTCGTCAACATTGTTTACTTATCATATATGGAAAAATTGAAAGAAAAAAGTGATGAGTACGACTTGATGATTTATAGAGTGAGAAAAGCAGTCAAAATTATTTCTAGTGCAGGTCGTTTGTGGTTTTGTGTGTTCAGAATTAATAACACCCCTGGGCAAACCCCTTAAGTTTGGGGCCCCCGGGGTGGTTTTGAAAAATTACCACCATCTCTATAGATGGTGGTAATTTTTCCCTGATTACCAATGTTTTTACTGACTTTTCTAAAGTCG
>JASBQO010493319.1:0-14013 GCA_030265035.1 Desmognathus wrighti
AGGCAGAGAAAGTTCGCTTCAAGTCACAGACTCTCACTAAAATGCCCTTTCCCACTCCCGGCTTAAACGCTATTCAGAATAGCGCAGCGCAAAATGTTTTTATGGATGGACGAAGGTAAAGATTCGCTTAAAGGGACAATCTGGCCCTTCGTTTTAAAAAAAAATCTAAAGCTGAATTATATTAGTGCAAATATTTTCCTGTTTTCATAAGCGCTTCTGCTCAGCAGCTGCGTAATCCAGCAACTGCCAGAGAGAGAGGCACCATCTGGGGTTTCATTTCAAAAGGTTGCCTGCGTCTTAACACACACGTGTGTTTCAGCAGCCAATTATTGCTTTTCACTGAAGTGGTGAAAAAAAATAATTGGCTGTCAAATCACACGTGTGTGAAGACGCCGGCAGACTTTTGGAATGAAACCCCAGATGGTGCCTCTCACTGTGGTAGTTTATTGATTACACACCTGCTGAACAGAGGCACTTCTGAAACCCGTAAAAAATTTGCACTAACAGAAACGAAAAGCGCACGTAAGTTCCGCTTCATTTTTTTTTTTTAAACGAAGGGCCGGAGTGTTCCTTTATACATGTCCCATTCTAGGAATGTGTAACAGTAATTCGATCTGGAGGGCACCCAATATAAGATGACAGTAGTACCACTCATAACCTTTTGGCAGGTTTCCACCGAGCTGGTCTCACAGAGGCAGTGGCTTCAAGGTGTACAGAGCGATAGTTGGACAGTGTCATGAGCTCAGTCCACTTATGCGCTGGTAACTGAAGGGACGCGGGACCTTTGTGGATCCCACCTGGCTGGTCCCTCACAGGCTTCGACTGCAAGGCGTATGGGGTAATTTAAAATACCCTACTGCTGCTCGCTAAAATGACACCAAGCGCCGGCCAGACCTACAGCTCATCAACTCCAGATATGTTCATCATGTGCAGTGGTGTGGAAGGTGGAGGGCGGCACCTAGTGTGGGCAGAGGGGCTTAGGGGGCACTCAGCAAACAGGCAGAGGGGTGTGGGAGCTCTCATTAGTGCATAATATCAGAGCTCTCCCTGCCAGAGATTCCAGGGCCTGAGAAAAAGCAAAATCAGTTTCATCAGATACGTCTGAAAAATTAAGACCAACTGCCTATTAAAATCAGCCGAAAACAAACTACATCCTGTAAAAAAAAGCAAACACTGAAGTAGTGCAAGTGGTGACATACTTCAACCAAAATATAAACACTGTTGATATAAAATAAAAAATATACACAACCTGAGTTATAGGCCCCCTATCATCCAACCCAACAACGCTTTTTGAAAAGCAATTAACAATCAATACCAGATGCCCTCTCTCTGTTGCAATGGCCTGAGCTTCTCTGTTGGGAACAAACATAGGTGGTACATGCAGGCACCACCTACTGTAGGTTTATCCTTTACTGCTGTAATAGACAGTGTGTTATATTCTTGGGGTGGCCATGTATGCTAACTGGGAACCTATTTGTAGCCCTAACCTAGACTTTGGCTCTGAGATGTTACAATCCCTTTACTACTGTTGTCGTTGCTACTCACTTTCACCTGCAGGATTCCCTGAAGCCAATGACCCTCTTGTATACTTATCCTTCTGATGCAGTGCTTCTCTACCTACCTGGACTATAAAGAATTAGAGACAGGGTGCACCATTATGAACTTGCTTCAAACATGAATTAGGCAAATGATAATGCTTACAACCAGTCTGCTCATTCCAGTCCAATGGATAAATACCAAACAACAGCCTGGCAATAAAGTCAGTTGAAAATAAGCTCCCTCACACACCATCAATGTGGTGGCCCAGACATCATGGTAGGTGTTGCTAAAGGAGGTTTCCAGAATCGTGTAAGCTCTTCCTAGGCAAGTAACAAAATAGAACAAGCAAAGCGCTTGAACATGGTAATCATTTAGAATTTTTCAAAAAGGAATCAGTACCTCTTCATCCAAACTGCGTGGGGCAGAACTAATTTGCTTCCGGATGTCAAGTTGGGGCACGACAGCCTCCTTCGGCACTCGATGCTGCAACAGAGTCGATAGAAACACAGTAATTAAATAATTGGATACATTCAACACTGTCAATATGTCTATATTATTCTCAAGGAAGTAGAAATATGTAACTGTTATGTGGGGTTCTGTGGTGAAATCAAGAGGCAGCAGACAGTAGGTTTGGGAAGAGGATCTTTATGTACGTGAGGCAAGTTAGGAAGCCAGTACACAAGTGAGCACCAACTGGCACTCTTAGAATGGTGCCAGCAGCATCAGCATGGAATGTTGGTGGAGGCAGCCAATCAAGATACCACACATCTCCCCCTTTACCACAAATAAACAAAATAGGATAACAAATTAAAAACAGTTAGAACAACAAAACAATTGCAAAACAGTTGCAAGCAATACAATTTCTAATTTTTTAGTTTTACTAAACTACCCATATCTCTGTTCTTCTTCATCACTTACATCTTGAAATTCTCAACCCTCTACCATCTATACCATCTCTACCATCTACTCATCCATCGCAAAACATCGCAAAACATCGCACCACTTGAGCGACCTATTCCCATCTAAATACATCACACACACTATCCCTCAATACGCGAGTGAACGGTCACCCCCAGCTCCAGTGACCTATACCCCTTCAAAGGGATATTATAAAGCTGGTATAAGCACATTACATATAAGCACACTGAATCCCATACCCAATGGGTCAAACCAGCATCCCATTTCAATGGGTCAGACACGCAACCGAACTATACCAAGTTCTAACTACCACTCTACAGCAAACTTTACAGTTCTTGCCTCTGCATCTCACTGTACCTGTGAGTCAACCAATTCATTGCATCTCACTGTATCTGTGAGTCATTCACACACACCCTCTAATCTCGCGTTAAACATGCATCTCTCTTGCACTGTGGGTCATCTAATGTAAGCATAACTGCCCATATTTACTCCTGTATCCCACGACATCATGGGTCATTCCTCTAATTCCACACTTGTTCGATTGGTTCCCATTCCAAAAGTCCTACATCTCACATACACACTTACAAGAACAGTTTTAAAATTGAAACACTATAACATACCATCTGTCAGTTCACTCCATTTTAGACATTTGTGTATACTACCTGCACCCTGCATACAAAGAATATTCATCTCTTCTAATACGTGCTGTTTTAATCCTTAAAATACTTTACATTGCAGTCACCCACACTAGTCCACAGTCCTCAAACAACCTCATAGTCAAGACCTACTCTACATACAACCTGTATCGTCCAAGCCTATGCATTTACTCAAACACTCCCACCAATATATATACGTCATATCAACTAGTAAACATTAACTGTGCATGTTCTATGATGCACTTTATATATACCTCTTATCAAACGCTAAACATTAACTGTGCATGTCCTAGTTTAACTTTGAATGCACACAACAGAACACCTTTTTGAAGTCAAACTTTCTATACTCTCTAACTTAGTGCAATACATAGGTATCACATTTGTGCATTGTTCAACTTAATGGAACTCTTCACTTCCTCTTACATGGATGCACTTTTTCCCCACAGCTATCCATGAAATCCCATTATACCATCTAGTGCACATCATATATCCATTAACCCCCTTTTTCTTTTTAAACATTTAATTGAACATTTCATTAACTATGTCGATCTAATGTTACTTCAATATTGCTGCCCTATTAGACCAAACTTCTTCTTTCCCAGTCCAACTTCTTTTTTTTTTTCCCAGTCCACTCCGGCAGCGCGATTATGCCCTACCTCCCTCGTAAATCTTCAAATGTTCAAAGACAGTTTATCGGTTTGGCTGGCCCCTCGAGTTGTACAGATCTCCCACAATGTCAGTTCAAACCAGTAGAACAGTACCTTTTTTCCAAAGCGCTTCACGTAGGTAACCTTCCTCGGCTTCTCATCCTCACTACAACTCCACCAAATCCCGAGACGCGCATCCATCATCGAAAGATACACGCACCATACACGTTTGCGCCTCCTCTCACCCTCATATCCATTCACCTCAGACGCACATGCGTCATGCAGCTAAGAGCTTCTTCGTATGAAAGCGCTAAGACGCGCATGCGTCGTACGTCCGATGCATCACTCGCTCTACAATCCCAAGACGCGCATGCGTCCTACCGCACCAACAGTCACATCTTGCGCCTGCGCAACGGCGCTCAGTTTAAATCAGTTGTGCGTTCTGCGCGCTAGTGTACGGAGCTCTCCGCTTCACCGAGGGTTCCTCCCCCGGCCTCACCGGTCGGCCCTCCATGGCGATATTCGTCCTCTGCGCCGCTTTGCCTCTGCAGCCACCTTTCCCACAGCGTCACGCCGCCCTCCTGGCACCATCTGGACAGAATCAGGTCAACCTCTGCATCGACTTTGACCACAGGTAAACCGTCTCCTCCTAAAGCCAAAGGTCAAACTGGCACCTCTCGCCACCTGAAGACAGGACCACTCATACCGTAACAACCGCGGCGGCCTCTTCAGCTCTTCGTAGCCGGTGCTGTTTCCGGTAGGCTTGTTTTCCATTTAAAAATTCAAAATAATGCACTTCTGCTCTGTTGCGCCAGGCAGCTATGGCCCCTCAACCCCTCCTCTCAGGCCCTCCACACGACAGCGTCTCAATGCCTTTTCTCTGGTCTTCATCATTATTCAATTCTAGTTATGCAGCTTCATCCTGGAAACAGTCACTAGTGCTTCATCCTGGAAACAGTCACTAGTGGGTTTATAACAGGAATTCCTCGTCGCCATTGTTATGTGGGGGGTGCTGGGGTGAAATAATGAGGCAGCAAACAGTAGGTTTGGGAAGAGGATCTTTATGTACATGCGGCAAGTTATGAAGCCGGTACAAAAGTGAGCACCAACTGGCACTCTTAGAATGGTGCCATCAGCATCAGCATGGTATGTTGGTGGAGGCAGCCAATCAAGATACCACATCTACCATCCTTCCCTTCTTTCTTCATCATTCCCTTCTTTCTTCCATCCTTATCTTCTTTCTTAAATCCATCCTTCCCTTCTTTCTTCTGTTCTTCCCTTCTTTCTGCCACCCTTCTTTTCTTTCTTCCATCCTTCTCTTCTTTCTTCCATCCTTCCCTTCTTTCTCCATCCTTCCCTTCTTTCTTTCCTTCTTTCTTGCATCCTTCTCTTCTTTCTTCCATCCTTCCCTTCTTCCTTCCTTTCTCTTTTTCTTTCTTTCTTTCTCTTTCTCTTTTTCTTTCATTCTCTTTCTTTCTCTTTTTCTTTCATTCTCTTTCTTTCTCTTTTTCTTTATTTCTTTCTCTCTTTCTTTTTCCTCTCTTTCTTTCATTTTCATTTTCTTTCTTTCTTTCTTTCTTTCTTTAAAAGCCGTTTTGTTCATTTATTTCTGTATATTTATTATCCTCTTTCTATTATTTTTCCATCTTTTTCTTTTATCATTCTTTCTTTTTTCATTCTTTCTTTTTTCCTTTCTCTTACTTTCCTACGTATTAGTTCTATCATTCTTGTTTGCAGCTCCTTCGCCGTCCTCTTGTAGGCTACAACTGGTCCTAGCAAACGTAGCCTACCACAGGTTTACTCATGGCTGGGCTGTTTACCTTTGCCTTTGTGAATTGACTCCCATTTGGCTGTGTAAGTGTTATGGGGTATGGGCCAGAGGAGTTTGATGTGGGCCTGCCTCATATTTTCCCTGTTTCCCCTCCCACGTCATCTCATTATGCCATCATTTGCATGGCCGCCGCCCATGTTGTAAAGCTAATTCGCAAAGAATTAGCTTTTGTGTAAGTCATGAGTGGCGCATTTTGCGCCAACAGCGCATCTTGCGCCTGTGTAGCATATCTTGCACTACACAGGCGCAAGATACGCTGCATTCGCTAATTCTTTGTGAATTAGCTTTATTCACAAATAGTTTAAACGAGACGTATACATCTCGTGTAACCTTTTGTGAATCACCCCCTTTGCAAGCAAAAAAGAGACTCTTCACAAATGCATCAATTACAAATGAGCACCCCACTCTCAGTCTAGTAGAAAAAACTGATTAAAACCACCAAATACGAAGGAACAAACAGAATGGAAACATATGAAGGGACCTCTGGGGAAAAGTTTCTGCAACTGATAAAACAAAGCAATCTCACAGGCTCTCCAGGAGGCTCCTACCCTCCCCAGATCCACAAAAAGCTTCTCATCAAATCCAAAATAGTCAAAGAAGCAGCTAGAACCTTTGTAATGAGAAAGTGGAGAACAGGAAAATGACGCACCAGAATTGGGATGGGCCTTCAAAAAATCCCTTATCAAAAACAACAACCACAACCAAGCAACCTCATATCACTGCACAGCAGTATCCAACACCAACTTTTTACAATACTAGTGGACAGAACTGTAGCAATACAGACGGCAGGGTTTATGGACAGAAAATTAGTGATGAATGACAGACAACTCGGATTCAGGAAGAGTAGGAGAAAAGAGTGGGTCATAACATCCATATGGGAAGACCTCTATGGTGCAAAAATACTGATACTCCTAGACTTGCCAGCCATGTTTGACACAGTGGACCATGAACTCCTGCATGGCAGAAAACCTGTTGAGCATCCTATTTTCCCTTTACAGTCTCTTAGCATTCCTTCTGCTCACATTTAAAATTATGACACAAGCAAGGGGCACAGTTAACAGTAGCACAGTGGAGGCCTGATCTGACACAGACATGATATGCAACAGATGGCAACCAAGCATTAGCCAATGCCATTAGTTTTCTGTTTGTGGGTGTTGGGGGGAATGGGTTTTCTGCTTTTGATGGGGGTGAGACAGTGAGGGTGTGGGGTGGGTGAGAAATCTGCAAAACACTTAATCAAGAGTGCAGGAAAGCAGAAAACAGAAGCATTAGTGACACAAATTTAAAAAAAACATTAATGCCAACACCATTTTATCACTATACAGCTGAGTAAGTAATTGAAAGCAATTGACAAGCCATAAAAATACTTCAAATTCTGTCTGCAGAGCTGGGTAAGTAATTGGAGGTCATTTAAAAGATGTAATAAAAATGTTAGAGCTGCCAGGTCCCTGTTTGAGTGATTGCTTTCAGAGCTGAGTCAGCTTTATTATGGCAATAAAAGATAACAAGCATGTAACCTTTAACTTCAAAAGGTAAGTAGGCCTGTACTTACCCTTGGCTGGGTGTTAAATTATCCATCCACAGGGTGTTATGCTAGGAAAGTAGTGCCCTGTTCAGTTCCCTGTTCTGGCAGCTTTCAACTTAGCCATCATGGGGAATATTACAGGCAATATTTTCTGCTTATGCGTCATAAACTAAAAAGAGGGTTGCACAGACCCCTGGTTCCAGTGTGTCTCTGTGAATCAGTGGTTATGTACACCTGACTAAAAGAAGGAACTGCTGAAAACATCACCCAGACAAGTAATTAGGCACTGTGAGTATTTCAGAGCACCTCCTACAGTTAACTGATTTCAGACCCCTCTCTCCCACAGCACCACAGGACTGCATGTACCCCAACCCCGCTGCCATTGCTGTTTCCCAGCCTATTCATTAAATATTACTTCCCCATCTTTAACCGCACCAACCGGCATCCGGACACCAGATAACACCTTGAATCACGCTCAAACGCTAAAAGCTTCAATAGGAAAACGAACCTCACTGATTGACAACAATCTTTTCCTGGGTCCAGCATTCAGCACACTCTTGGGAGAACACGGCAAGAGCTCAAAATATCTTCCCATATGTAGGGCCCGATTCACAAAGGAGTTATGTCTGAGTATATGTTTATTGTTTCCCATTGGAGGCAATGGGAAAAAGCAAACGTATACACAAACCTAACTGTTTTGTGAATCGGGCCCATAGTACACAGAGAAAGTGACTGAAGACGTCACCGTGACACATAACCCATGCTAGGAATCTGTATCTGTACAATTAGTTCCTTGTCCGTCACAAGCTGACAAATCCGGCTTTTATTAAAAAAAAAAGATGCCTATTATGAAATGAATATATCACACACAAACTAACAAAAGAGCCTTCTTAAATAACACAGCAACAGCTGCCCTTTAAAATGAATGTAGCATTTGACAGTATGCCGTATAATTGTCTCATTTTTAACGTTGAGTTACAGTAATGTTGAGAGAATAAGGTGTCGGTTTCTAGGGCGAAATTCAGCGTTCAGTTTACCTCTCTTTCCTTGGCAATTCAAGATAAAAAGCCCTGCCCACAATCAGGAATGTGCTGGCGCGCACCATCAATACTCGCTCCTTAGTCATCCAAAGGTAACCGGGTATTATAAACGCCTTAACCAGGTTTAATCTCTGGTGGTGTATTAGTGGGGGAAGGAGGATACTTGGGGCGTAGCCGTAATCAAGGGAGGGGGCCTAACTCTTAATTCCAGAGCAGGTCCTCACAAGAAGACCCCACTTGGGTCAACAACATTCCAAGAGCTTTACCATGGACAGAAGGAAAAATGGTTTTCGGCAGTGCCTGGAGAGTCAGGTGGAGCAGAAACCGACAATACTGAATTTACCTCCATGGTGGACAACACACAAAGTGGTGGGCAAGCCAGAAAAGTCACAGAAAAGCAGAGCCAGAACCAATCGAAGGCAGTATGTCAACAGTACTCAAGAATAATCCTTCAAACCAATAACAATGTACACACCAAGACCAGTTATCAGTAAAAAGATGACTTCTTACCTCCATATCAGCCTCCATTGCAAAAAAAAACTACTGCTTTCCACTGCAGTCTCTAACCCACAGCTTGAAAACATTCTTTTCAGAACTTAGGGCTTTTCTCTGACATCATCAGCTGATGTCACAATAAGGAATGTCATCTAAGAAGGCCTATGGCTAGCTTCAGGCCTACTGGGAAACGATTGGCCTGCTTACTGTAAACAGTTACTATAGCAACTGATGTTAGGACAAGAAAGATATTTTGGGAAATGTCACTACCATCTTTCTTGCTAAATTAATGAGGTGCAGCATACATCCTCATGTAGAGTCCCTGGAGGGTAACTAAAATCATTACTATTGAAGGGACAGGACTCAAACATTGATGGACAAAGTAAAAAGTAACATTATTCATGAGGCTGTAAAATTTCAATGATGTGTGCCAAACCCAGATTTTATTGCCAGGTACACCATGTCCTATCTCATGACATTTTGTAGAAGGCCATTTTATCTACCTAACCTCACAATCCAATCTGGATCACAATTGTACAAGTTTCTTTATGATATGCTGTTTTCCAATCCACATGAATGGTAGTTAATAAACCAATAAAACACATGTGAGTCTGCTTTACTTATAATCTGCTGACAGTTGGTGTCACACAGTATGATAATACTGGAGGAGTCCTATTAATGTAAATAACATGTCTTTTTCACACCTTTCTACATTTCAGACAGGTAACACACACCTGTTGACCCCATGGTAAAGTGTGGTCTGGCAGCCACCGTTTCAAGCAGCAGGCACAATTCGTCTTTATCCCCAACGGATGTTGTGTGGCAAAACATTTCCAAAGCAGCAATACAGTTTCAAGGTTTAAAACCAGAGACCAAA
Organism: Desmognathus wrighti; assembly: GCA_030265035.1. Lineage (NCBI taxonomy): Eukaryota > Metazoa > Chordata > Amphibia > Caudata > Plethodontidae > Desmognathus > Desmognathus wrighti. The sequence goes on from JASBQO010493319.1 coordinate 9,529, forward strand.
GAAGGTAACTTCTAGTCTACCAGGATGATAACCTCATCTCTGTGGCCGCCAACAGTAGGGATCAGCAGCATGGGCCTTTTGGCTTTTCCCCAGCTGTAACCCAGAGGAAATAAACTAGATACAACCCAGAGAAAACAAACCAGCCTGCTCACCACTTTGTTATAAACGCAAACGTTCTACTCCATCAACTCTCATGGAGCCACACACACCACCTGGACTCATTTTTCCAGTTACCCCCAATCCTTACCTAGAAGCCAGTATGCTAAAAAATAAACATCCGAGAGAATTAAAAAAAGAATAGTTAGTTTGTTGACAGCACATACAAGTACAAAGGAGGAACGATTTATAGATGATATAAGGAACACCACCTCGTGGTAAAAAAACAAGCATTGTCCGATACTATTAGTTTTCTGCTTGTGGGTGTTGGAGGAGGGAATGTCAGTTGATAGTGGGCTGAGACAGTGAGTGTTGGTGATGGGCTGAGACAGTGAGTGTTGGTGATGGGCTGAGACAGTGAGTGTATGAGGAATTTGCAAAGCAGACAATCTGCAATGCGGGAAACCAGCAGAGATTAGTGCCACAAATTAGAAAGATATTAGTACTAAAACCATGTTATCACTATATAGCTGAGTAAGTAATTGAAGGCAATTGGCAATCTATAAAAACATGAAAGTTCTAAGCAGAGACTGGTGAGCTGGGTAAGTAATTGGAGGTAATTGCAAAGCCTGCAAAGCTTGTCTGCCAGCTCGTAGTGTGTGCCATTGCTCTGGGGACTGTTGCCTGTTTTATCGTACCAATAAAAGATAACCTTTAAATTCAAAGGAAGTTAGACTGTAATTATCCTTCCACAGGGTGCTATGCAAGAAAGTAGTTCCCCGTTGAGTTGCCTTTTCTGGCAGCTCACAATGCAGCCCTCACAGGGAATATTAGAAGCAATATTTTCTGCCTAGGGGTCATTTATGCTACCAAAGGCAGAAAACTAAAAAAAAAAGACCATCCTACCTCTGCAGCACACCACATCTTCCTACCATACTGCACCCCAGCACAGCTCTATTTTGTCTTCCCTGCCTTGTACCATCAGAGGTCATACACTAATCACAAGCACAGTGTTACCATGTATGTCAGGTAACCAGTGTAAAAATGTGAATTAAGAACAATTTAATTGACCCACCAACTTTGTTGCCGGTCTTTATGATTGCTGTAACTCTTTTTTTATGTACTGTTTTATTTTGGATATCTTGGATGTAACGGACCAAATGCCTTGGGTTGATAATCACTTTGTGTTGTATTTTTTTTTTTTTTATTATATGAAAGTTTGTAATAAACACAGTTTAAAAAAAAGAAAAAACACAAACTACAACACAAGTAAAATGGCACTAACATTTATGTAGTTGCACCCAAATCATGCCCGAAGAGGGATGCAAAACAGGACATGGTAATGTTGAGCAGACAACTCAAATTTCAGGTGTCAAAACCTGGCTTGACATGCACATAGTTTTTGACCTTGCTGGCACAGGCCATCCAGGAAACTGATGCAAACCATACATTTCCTAAAAGAGGACACGCTGTCACACGCAATGGTGTGTGACTTGCATGGATTGCACTAGGTTCACTACCTACAATGATCAGCAGAAAGTGGAACAGTAGCAAAAATTACAGTTATTTTGCCACACTGGCCTCAAAACAGTTGCCGCAATGCACAGTCAACCAGGCAAAACACCTTCCCCCGCGTACCCCTACTCCTTATGATGAAATCGGTATCCAACATGCTTGGGTGAAACAAAGCCACAGGTGAGGGGAGGACGCAAAACGAGATCCAGAAGGAGGTGTGAAGAAAGAGGCAGACAATAGTAGAGGGAGTAGAAATATGAAGAGAAGCAGAAAAGAAAAAAAGAATCTCAGTTTTAGCAGAGTTAAGATGTAAAGTATTGGCATGCATCCAAGACTGGATGGCGCCGACCAGGCTGAGATTTTATTGTGCAGAGCAGGTGAGAAACAATCAAAAGATGCGAAAATCTCAGTATCCTTGGCATAAAAATGGAGAGGCCAAATTACGCAATAAGCTCAGACTGAGGGATAAGCTCAGACAGAGGGAAAGTGTAAAGAGATGTTATGGTTATGTTTATATATGTATTACATGTCGTGACCCGCTAGTGTCAGGGCACACACCGAAACAAAAGACAACATATCAAACATGGGACAATCTACAAATATCAAGCACTCTAGGACTTAGGAATCTGATAACCGTCAGTCTGACCATGGTGAACAGACAACTGTATATAAGGTGATTTAATCACATATGTATAGTTACCTGTCCGTCATAGGACTGCTCACTCTCCCATGGCATTAATACCGCCATGGGAGAGGTGGCGGTAACCCATCACAGGTGCGGCTATCGCAGCCCTGAAACAGCCCAGCGCCCCCCAACACGGGGCGATGTGCTACCCTAGAGGTGCCATAGCTGCACCCGTGATGCTTTTTTTCCCCTATATCTTTTTTTTACAAACGGCAAATGTTGCCCCTCATTTAGAGAATGCTGCCAAGGCAGTGGTGACATGGTTCCTGCGCCGGCGTTGTTGTACATAGGGCCTGCCCTATGTACACCACCGGCGTAGGGAACTGCTCCCGCCCCCTCTAAAAGAGGGGTTTAATGTAACTACATATTTTTGTTTTTTTCTGGTTTGTGCCTCAAACACTGTTGTAAAGGAATATTTATATTAATGAGTAATCTGTTACCAAATTGTTACAGAAAGCAAGGTTTTCCAATTGTTTTGCATTAGCACTCCTGTGGTTAAATGTTTATTCCAAACCTGGTCCACACTGACATAATTAAAAAGTTCTTGTCATAAATTATGGAAATTCCACTCGAAAGCCAGACACAATGATACTATAATATCTGCTCGAGGTGTGAATACAGAAAGATGAGGCAGAGACTGTTTATCTTTTGAGACTGCGTTATTTAGATTATCTTTATAGTGCTGGTACAGTATGTCACCACTTCTAAGCCCTAATATTCACACCCAAAAAAAGTGTTTTTACAACTGGCAATAAGAGTGCTAAAAGCAGGCGTAGATACCTTCAATGCGTGTATCTTGTGTGCTCACCGTTCAGGAGTGGGGAAGGTTAGTGTGGAGGCGGAGATTTCAGTACAAGGTGGGACTGAGTATATTAATGATCAAAAAAATAAAATAAAAGCAAATTAAGGCCAAGTATAGTTGGTGTGAGCAAATTACAGTAAAACAGTAGACAAGCCCACATCATATCTGCTGTACTAGTGAGAAGTACACCTCATATCCAAGGCCACTGGAATTATGCCTCTGGTCTTGGCCTCACTCAACATATCAAGGACCCCACCCAAGAGAAAGGTAACACACTCAACTGGGCCCTTAAGTTCAAGTTCATTGATTTAACGTGCGCACGCCCATAGGCAATAGCACACGAAGACCAGATACGCCAAACCAGAAAAACGACAGGCAGCCAGACATCATAACCTATTGAGACAGATAATAGTGCATTCAGGTGGCATCAAACAGTAAGGTCTTAACAGCCCTTTTGAAGTCTTCACCGGAGTCCAGCGACCTGATGTTAACAGGAAGCCGATTCCAGCAAAGTGGGCCCTGGACATCAAATGTTCTGCCTCTAAAAGTTGAGAGCCGAAATCTAGGAGAAGTCAACTTTCTATCAGCCGCAGAGCGTAAGGACCTCACTGGGTTTGCAGAATGAATACTGTCTTTTAGATATTTTGGTGCTTTGTCATGAAGACATTTATGGGTCAGAGAGCAGAGTTTGTGTGTTATCCACTGCTTTACAGGCAGCCAGTGAAGGGATTTGCGGTGATGAGAGAAATGTTCACCTTTGTGGGCACCCACAATAATCCTTACAGCGTCATTCTGGGTGACCTGCAGGGAAGCCAGTACCTTGTTATCTACTCCCGCCAGGAGGCTGTTACAATAATCGAGGCGGGAGTTTACCAAGGCTGCAGTCACTCTGGTCAGATTTTCTTTTGAGAGGTACTGCTTTATCTGCCGTAGCAGTTTAAGAATAAATGAACAGACAGACTTGATGTGCAGAGCATGTTTCCACATTGACATTGTTGAGTCGAGGTAACAGCCCAAGGTTTTAACTGAGTTAGAGGTACTGATATTACTGCCTTCGATGTTAAAAGAGCGGTAATCAGGGGATAATTTCTTTAGCTTTTGCCGAGTACCCAACAGTAGGATTTCAGTTTTATCCCCGTTTAGGACTAATTTGTTGATCGTCATCCATTCCTGAATCAGCTGGAAGATGTTTTGGATGGTGGCTGAATCTCCTTGATAAATGCCAGACAAGGGAAAATAAAGCTGAGTGTCATCGGCATAGTTGGTATAGCCGATGCCAGCTTGATCCAGTGAGTCGAAAAGAGGGCGAGTGTGACGGAAGGAGGGGCTGTGGTAGCTAACCAGCCCACTTCGCACAACCCCCTGACGATTTCGACGCCCGGAGCCT
>JASBQO010504358.1:0-13886 GCA_030265035.1 Desmognathus wrighti
CTCACTCACACGTTTAAACATGGTCAAAAACACACGCGCTTGAGCATTTTACACACGGTCAGAGGAAAGAATGCTCACACACACCCTAAGCTAATCCTAGCCGTGAAGGGTCGTGCAAGGGATGGGGATGCAGGAGGGGGCCCCCTATGCTCACTAGCTGAGCATAGGGCAGGAATTTCTGAGCTCCTAAGGACACAGAGGGGCCCTCCCGGGGACCCTCCCCACCTTACCATGCTGGCTAGGCATCGCTCCAGACCCCAGCAGCGACCAGGGGCAGCCGAGGGAGTACCCTAACCCCTATGCTACACATACACATGCCCAGCCTAGGGGTCCATTTAGCCCCTAGCTGGCGAAAAAAAAGAAAAGCACAATCCACCCAGTTGACTGTCTTCACAGCCTGTCAACAGGGACTGAGTTCCAACCTGCAAGGAAACTCTCAATAGGAAGAATTCCTAGCCGAAACCTAAGGAAAAAGCTGGCATCTCCTACTAGACCACATTTTAGAAAGGTAAAGCAGAGCCTTAGACTCAAAGCCCTCAATGTAGCGTACTCCCAACAGGGTTTGTAATATTAGCTCGTACTTCAGGGAATCTTTCCAAGACCAATAGTGATCTTGGATTAGAGTCACATTGTTGTTTTGGATTAGGGATGGATGGAGCCATACTTCCAACAGGCTTATTGAGTCAAGGACGTGCTTGATGAGTCTTGTGATAGATTTGATCCTGTGGCTAACCATTAGTTCAACCAATTCTTGCTTATTAGAGGAAGAGATATCCTGCACCCAGAGCCAATATAATACTGAGAGAGTGTTAGGAATAGGATACAAAGGGCCTCTGTGCACCATAGTTTGGTTAGGAGATGGATTGCACAAAATCAATATAATCGGCGAGGGAGAGTTGGACTTGGATCATGTTGGTAAAGTAGCCGGTGTCGGTGAGTTCTTCCAGTTGGTTACGCTATATTGTGCCTGACTGTGAATTGAGTTCTCTCGCCGGAGGAGACATTGTTTACATTATGCCTGACACAATGGCCACACTGACCAGTCCTCTTTCTATGCTCATTGTATTCGCTATATAACGTCACTTGCGAACAACAAGCGGATTTCCTGGTTATTGTGTCTGTTTCCTGTGTCTTTTCTTGTATCCTGATTGACGTGTTGCTGACTCCAGACTGGTTTCACTTTGCCATCTCTTTATCCTTGCTTGTGCTTTTGCCTGATTACTGTTGCTTTTGTTGCTGACCTCGGTCTGCCTTTGACCTGAGTTGCCTTTTCCCTTGACTTTGCCTTTACCTTAGCAATTTACGGCATTTGACCTCAGCCTGTTTCTGACCTGCTTGTATTTGCCCCTGAACTATATCATGGCATACTGATCCTGGTTTCGACTCTGGCTTGTTTTTGACAAAGGACATGTTACCACCCTACGGATACTGATAACCTTATTGTCAGTCCACGACTATCAGTCAAGAAGTTCCCTAGCATGTCACTTGATAGCAGCTTCTATATTATTGTCCTTGCTCATCTGTTCCCGCAGATTTCTTGCTGTTATAGTCACACCTGGTACGCCATCCTGGGGGTTCTCATCAGTGAGCACGAGCTGAGTCCCACAGATTGAATTATCATTTATTACATCTTGAATTCTGATTTAATTACTAAAAACCTCCCTTGTGTGTGTTACCTTCCTTGCAGGTGCTCACTATCCAGGACTCCCTGGTTGGAACCCCCTTTTTTCTTTTCTGTGGGTCTGTGGGTCTACTTGCAGGTGACACAGCTTTGGCATTATATACTAGTAACATCTCACTTACCCCTCCCCTAAGTTATGTTTCACTTTTAGTTCAGAAGTAGAACCAATCTGCAAGATATTAGCTGCGTTTTAAACTTGGGCGCTCCATGACATTGAATCTGTGAAGATCAGGCCCAAGTATTTGTAAGAATATACATGTTCAATTCGCTCGCTATTGACTAAGATTTTATTTTTCAGAGATGTTTTTACACCAAACACCATGGCTTTGGTTTTTTCAATATTTAATATAAGCCCTCTTTAATCACAAAAATCTTGAACATCCCAAGCAGGTTTATTGCAGACTTGTCAGTTTTGACTTGGATAACTGCATCGTCCGCAAATAGCAGGACTGGGATTTTTATGTCTGCCAAATTGGGAATGTCTTCAGACTTACTTTTAAGGGTAGAGTCTAGTTTGTTAATGAAAAGGTTTAAGAGTGTTGGGGCCTGTACACAGCCCTGTGTCACCCCCGTGTCTGTAAGGAAACACGATGAAAGTTCACCATTCAGGCCAAATCTTACTTTGCCCCGGTTTGACTGGTGAATCTCCTTCAAGATCCAGATAATCTCCGGGTCCATTTCATAGGCATAAAGAACCTTCCATAAAGTTTCTCGGTCGACCACGTCAAATGCCTGTTTCAAATCTACGATTATGGCACATATGGGTCGACACCTTACATGGACAGATTTTTGGAGAATCACTTGAAACCAAAAGGCTTGATCAACAGTGCTGGGGTTTCTCCTGAAAGTAGCCTGGGCTTCAGTCAAAATACTCTTAGCCTCCATCTAGGCCTCAATCATATATAGGACTTTAGAAAAGACTTTTTGCAATATAGCTAGTAGAGATATTGGCCTATAGTTGGCTTGGTCGGATTTGATGCATTTCTTATAAATGGGAACAATAATAGATTGTTGTCAAGAATCAGGGATCCGAGTACTGAGGACTATGGCATTAAAATAGCACCGCAGAACGGGGCCCCAAACACTGGGTTCATCTCAGAAGTAATCAGTGGCTTAAACAATCTGGCCTAGCTGCTTTGCCTGGTTTGAACTCTGCAAGGGCTCTTTCAACCTCACATAAAGATTATAGGGCAATATTAAATCCTTTGCAGCAAGACCACAGGCCAAAATTACTGGAATGGAAGATTTAAATTCATATACAGATCTGAAGTGGTCATCCCACTTGTCTTCATGAATTAAAACTGGTATAGGACTTTGACCTTCAATTCACTATTTGCCAAAACTTTTACTATCGTGGGAACGCATAGCGGTGGAAAGTTCTTCCCAGGCTCTCTCCATTGCTGCAGTCTTTTTCTTCTGAACCAATTCTTTATATGCTTTTCTAGCTTTGGTCAAGCTAGAACTGCTAGCATTTGGCAGTCTTGTCTCTTTACTTCATGAAAATTACTCCTTTGGCTTTCCTGCATTCCTTATCATACCACCCCAGATTGGTCTGATTATGGTGATGGTTGGCTACACATTACATGCTTCCATAATTTCTCTAAAATGAACTAGAATTTAATTACAACTCCCCATTTTGGAGAGAATTACTATTAGGCTAGATAGAATAGTATGACAATGTTCTGGCATTTTATTGGTTTAATGCAAACATTTCATTTGAGCGCCCTCAACAAGTGCCAGGGTTCAAGTGAGCTGTTGCGCTTGTGATTTAATGTGCAGAGAAACTATAATTGGACCATGGTCACTCTTTGGGTAATGATCAACCCTAGAGCCCTCTATGGCCTGTTATAGGCGGCAAGTCCTCCGGGAAGTGCAAATGCAAGGAGTGTAAAAATTCCTGGAATTTGAATTTACAAAAAGTTTGTGCCTTCTTTTTTAAGTTACCATTAAATAAAGGGCTTGATTTGGGTAGAGGGAGAATGCCGATGGCTTGCTCCTCTTCTTTTGCTGTCAGATTGGCAAAATCAAACCAATTTTGGAGGTGGTTAAAATTGCCAGAAATCAATGGGATTGTATTAGGTAAAGATCTGGCCCTATCCAGCCATGCTATTAATTTGCCGCAGCCCCCTGAATTCCCTTCCTTGTTGGGGTTGGTGTTATAAAAGTTCACCAGTAGGAGAACCCAGCAGGAGATAGTGATCTTTAAGTTTGACCGGATAATTTGGAAAAATGTCAGCTAAGAGTCAGTCATTAAAATCTAAAGTAGACAATACATCATATCGATTTGATGTTTGAAAGGGTCCATAACTTGCAATTGGAAAAATAGGGATTCTGGCTGATAATGGTTTTTCCCAAGGTAACTGTTTGGGTCTACATTTTTTGGTGAGTAGAAAAAAACCAAGAGGGAAGATTCTATTGGGCCATCTATTCAGACTACTTATTCCAACACAATGTTTTACCTGCTCAGATATTTCAGGAGAGTTAAAAATATGGTTACACAATCAACTTCATATAACTTCCTATGTGGGCCCACCCATCTAGATCCCTTTACTGTTCTTACATCATCTGCGTTTAAGCATAAACAGTTGTGATTACGCGGTTTCAGTTTCAGGTGGTTCTCAGTTTCATAGCCAGTGGGAGTTTTCTGGGCAATATTAGCAATGACTAGAAAAAAGCGGGTAGACACAGGGGGTACAACAGTTTGAATAGTCATCAGAGGTGTATAAATTCTGCTTGGCATTTGAAGTTGGACCTTAGGTGCCCTATCCTTTTGTTGTGGAATATTATTGTAGGAAGTCTGAACAGTTTGACTATTGCCATTAGATGTATTTATATGGGAAGATTTGTCAAGATTATTTTGTGTGTGACCCATATTGTAACTAACAAACACATTTTATTAGTGTGAACATATAATCTGATACCATTTAAAAAGTTAGATGTAACATTATAGTGTGAGACAATTAAAAATGGATACTAGAGTAGAATCTAGCAACAGAAACACTTGGGATTGAACATGATACATACTGACACATAGTAGTACACACATGGTGAATTTCAACCAGATCTGAGAACCTTGTACGCAAATACACTCCTTATCTGTAGGCCATAAAACATAAAATTTAATTTCAGATACCAACTCCACAATTTGCACACATGACACTAGTACTAACTACACAAATCAAATCAAATTTATTTCAATTACAATTCACATAGTACATATACAATAACTTAAAATCACAAACCAATAAGCACATCTCCCACAGGCTATTTCTAGTCACATGGGGAGAGTGAGGACAAGTAACTAGGTACAAGTAAAGCATGGTAAAAGGGAGAAAAAAGAAAAAACAACAAAGAACAATTAAAAAAGAAGACAACCCATACAGTTGCATCAATTAAACATAAATCTTTCTCTGTTTAAAAGCAGTGAAAATAAAAGAGATTGTAGAGCCAATGTGACTACTCTCAGTCTCATTTAATATTTCAATCAATCGCTGGTCCTTGGTATTACTGGACATTTGATAAGTAGATAGCCATTTACTGTGTAATGCACCATGTAAGGAACACTCAAAAAAGAAATGGACCAGATCATCCACCTGGTCAACACAGTACTGACAGAATCTGTTACATCTGGGAACGCCATAACGAGCAAGAAGATACGAATTTATTGGCAGAAGCCCCAACCTTAGTTTCATAAACACTCTTATAGCGGGGCATGAAAGGCCCGACAGCAGGTAGCTGTCCAATTTAGCATTGACCTTTGCACTACGCCACACAGTAAGGGTGGAATACTGTGTCGTAGCTAAGTACTGGCGTGAAAATGCCTTAAGGCGTATGCAGGCAGTTGCTCTTGCTCTCGAGCTGCCTGGTAATTTAGGATCTGTGTCAAATAACGCCATCATGTTGTTAGATTTAGCAAAGCCTTGGACGTTTTTTTAAAGGAGTTGGGGTATGATGACGCACATCCTTCCCTATAGCAATCTGAAGCTATGTATAAGTGATCGTTGAATCGCAGTTTCCTGTAATAGTTGAAGACTCGAGTCCTCATCAGGTCGACCAAGGCTGTTTCATCGATTTCGAGTAGAATTCCCGACAGGGGAGTGGTGTTTGGAAGGGCCAAGCAAGAGCGCCAATTCATTCCGTCAATACTGTTTAGAATGTTCGTGAGGTAAGGACCCCATATCTCACAACCATAAAGAATGGCATTACAGAATTTTGCCGTACGGATCGTTTTTGATTTTGAAATATATGAAATAAAGCCTTTCTTCCCCAGGGAAGAGAGCCCATATGTAATAGATTTACCTTTCAGGGTGGCCGCTCGCGCTTGATCCCACCAATTTACCTGATTTTCAATTTTCAGCCCCAAATAATGGTAGACGCCCACCACCTCGAGCACCTCATCCCCGAGTGACCAACCAAATTTGTTAACTTTAGACTTCCCGCCGAACACCATGATTTTAGATTTGGAGATGTTGATTTTAATTTTCTTCGCGGTACAATAGTCTCTCTGCTTGAAAGAAGTCAATATAGCTGACATATAAAGAGCCTTTTTTTAACTTCGTATACTTCTCAATCATAAAGGCCAAGGAAAAGCACATATCGGTAGTGGATGCCCCGGGGCGAAACCCCCCCTGAGTCCGATGGAGAAGGGAATGTTGTTCAAGGTAATATTGAAGTTTAGTCATTAGAGATTTAGCAAGAACTTTTCCAATCCCATCTAAGAGGGCAAGGAGGTGAAAGTTTTTGGGGTCCTCCCTGCTACCATTTTTAAAGATAGGGAACAGGAGGGAACCCCTCCAACTCTCAGGAATGGCACCATAGAGGAGCGTATAATTGTACAGGTGGGTAAGCCAACAAGTCCACCTCTCACATGCCAAGGTCGAAAATATCGGGGGGACCCCATCCGGTCCCGCTGCACGAGATCTATTTATCTTATTTAGGGCGTCCTTTACCTCTGAGTTTGTAAAATGAAACGGCAGTTCAGTGAGGAGGGGCTATAATGGGACACTCCTCTGAAGTGCATGTTCATTGCCACCCTGAACGTCATCGGTGGGAATCTTATTATAGAGTGATGTTACATGTTTAACCCATGCAGAGGCGGTGATATTCGCATCGGGCGGTCGTGGTGGTTTGAACACCAGAGTATTAATTATACCCCAAAATTCTCGAGGTCTCGCATTCAGGAGCCGGGTTTCAGTTCGGAGAGCAAAGCTACGAAAAAAGGATCTCTTTATGACTGCTAGGTGGCTCCTGTAGATGGAACGTTCTATCTTGATTAAGTTCTGTGCGTCCCAACTGTTCCCTCTTAGCCATCTAATATTCCTCCACATCCTTTTCTTTGCCTGTATACATGTTTCATCGAACCACCCCGCAGCGTGCTGGTTGGACACAGAATTATCCCAACCATTCTTGGTACTGTTCATAATTGCCATAGCAATAGAACCCATAAGCGATTGATATTGCTTAAAAATTTGGTTGCAGGGTAGGGAAAACTCCAGCAAGTTATTAGGCAGATTCCTCGATAGTATCAGGTCAATCGAATCGTGGTTGCACAATCTCCAGTTAATTTTAGTGGAGTGAACAATGGCCACTATCTGCACTCGTCTCTCTACTTGCCCAGAGGGCGAGGTTATCCCCATTATGGTGAAAGTGACAGGCCAGTGGTCGCTACCGCCCTCCTTCAGTACCGAACACTCAGTACATAAATTAATCTACTCTACGTTTAGTATGAAATAATCCAGAATTGATACCCCACGTGCTCTTTTAAAGGTGGATGTGTATGCAGCATCACCGGGCACTCTTCCATTAACCGGTATGAGTGCCAAGGTAGAAATTTCAGCCGCCAAACTCCTGGCAGGGGCAGATGGAAGACCTCTACCCTGGTCTCCAGAGACCTGTGGGAGGGATGGATATATAGCTAAAAGATCATCCCATAGAACACTGCCCAATAGATCACAATTAAAATCGCCTGCCCACAGCCATAGATCAGAGGGGTGTAGGTATCTCAATTTAGTGAGCAATTCAAAGAAACCAGCAAGAAATTGTAAAGATTTGTCAGCCCTTAGAGTAGAGGGATTCAAATAGGTGTTAATCAAAAGGATCGATTTGATGCCATCCGTACTAATTGGGTCACACCTCACTCTAAGAATCAATATGTCAGGAAAACAATCCCATCGTTCCACAACTTCCCACCCCAGCATAAGATTTATAAGGCAGGTAACACCCCCCGAGTTAAGGCCTTTGATGGAAGGCTTTGCAAACTTATGGACTGCCATAAAACCATCAAGATTGAACGCTGAGACAGCCCAGGTTTCCTGCAAAAAAATAACAGATAGCTGATCCAACTTAAAGGGAAAGTTTCTTTCAGTTACATGCTTAAATCCTGCACAGTTCCAGGATAGTCCTCTAAAGGGACCCCCCTGATCAGGAAGAATAGTGAATTACAGTTGTCAGCGCACCGACAGATGGCATGTCGGAATTACACACCCCTGAAGAGGGGCCAGCTGACTCCTCTTCGTAGCTAAACAGTTCCCCCTCATCTGATAGCTCTTCTCCCATGTCCAAAGCTGGGTCAGAGTCATGGAACCCTTCCTGGTTCCACGATGCAGTACGAGCTGAGGGAAGTCTGTTTCTTTCAAGGTCATACAGTATCATGGTTAACTGTTCCGGTGTGTAGTACGCATAGAACTCATCCAGGAAGGAGCCGGAGTTGGAGGTTGGCCCTACCCCCAGATAGGGGTTTTCTTTCAAATCAATACCCCTTGCCAGAAAGGCCGATTGCGCTCCAAGCACCATGTCCCTAATAATCTTAGAACAGAAACAGAACCTTGCCCATGTATCAGCATCATTAGAACCCATGTTGCGGTATGACATTTTTGTGACAGCATTTCTTCCTAAGCCTTTTACTTCCTCAATCATTCCACAAAGGGCAAGGAAGCGAGAGATATTGAAGGATCGATGGGCATTGCCGTCTTCTTGATAGAAGATTGGTTTAAAGAAGAGGGGCCAATCTTGTTGGTTCTGGGCAGGTGATGGAAATGTGTGTCTTTGGCTAGCACCTGCAAGCTCCTGAGAGCCCGTCACACCATTGCTCCTATCAGGGACAGGCACCTGGGGCCCCATTGCACCATTTTGTCTGGGACGGCTGGCATTACTCCCTGGTTGACATGAACGAATTGCCTCAGATGTAGATTGGGCGGAGCCAGAAGTGTTCAACTCAAAAGCCTTGGAAAGATTTCTTGAAAGGCAGGTCGTAGACGATTTGCGTCCACTGGCTTATTCAAATACCCTCTAAAATCCTGTGCTAGAACACAAAGTGTTGTGTCGATGTTTGCAATGTTACCATTCAGCTTCTGGCATTCTTTCAGTGTTTGCATCAGGGATGCATGGTCTTTCCGCTGATGGTCAGCTATCTGATTGATTGTGTTGTCATTGAGCTTTATGAGGTTAGAGTTTTCTGTGGTCAGTTGCCTTAATTGTGTAATTTGTTTGTTTGAATTAGAGTGAAAATCATGCACCAGAGATCCTAACGTCTCAATGGCCTTTTTTTGATCTTGTGGAACTAGATTAAGGCTACTGATGGTATCAGTCATTTTGGTGAGGGCACTCATCTGTGCAACGAGTATTGTGTGTTCTAATGTGGCTTGTGAATTGCCAGACATTTGTGTGTTCTGAGGCTAGGTTGAGACTGAATTGTTTAAAGAAACTTGAGGGCTGCGTTCGTAGTCAGAGTCCATCTGAAGGCTGAAGTTTAAAGAATTGGACGGGGAGAGAAGTGGGTCACCAGGAAAAGCATAGATGGGAGGGGGAGAGAGATGCTTCTGCGACGACTCACCCCCTCGCCAACCCCTAGGCCACCCTGCATATCCTGTAAGGGCAGAGTCAAAGAGACTAAGCTATCTTGCACACACAGCACTGCAGTCTCTGTACTGCCAGCATCAAGCAGGGGGGTACTCGGCGTATCATTTACAGAGTTGGCAAGCACGTGCGCATTGGGGCCGCTCGGTAGCACAGTGACAAATTGCAGCATAGAAGCTTGAGCATGCCCCGAATCATTAGAAACCGCTGGTATGGTGATTGAGTCTGTACCTGTTCTCTGAGCTCCCGGGCCGGAGCATGGATTTTTGTCAGCTAGGCCTGTCTTTTTACTATCCCTCAATACAGGCATTGCAGATGGTTAGTTGACAACCCATAAGGGCTTAATTACACCCCTTAGAATAAGGGAAGTGGCTTATTACCTTATCTGACCGAAGACGGCCAAAGACGGAAGAAACACTCCAGCCACACTCACGCCGCTGACTCGCTACGCTGAGCGCTTGCGTGCGATGCTGTTTATTCAGGTGAGTGGTGCGTGGGTGGGGCGCCTCCCACAGCAGTGGGATGCTGGTCCCTGTAGTCTCCAGACTACAGGTCAGGGTCGCCGGGTTGACCACTGACAGGGTGCTCTCTAGCAGCACTCCAGTAAATGATTCTTGTGTGCGCTGAGTGATTCAGGAGCTGGACGGCCAAAGACGGAAGAAACACTCCAGCCGCACTCACGCCGCTGACTCGCTACTACAGGCTAGTTATCAGAGCAGGGGCAGGTGTTACAGTCGTGCCAGCCTGTTAAGAGCAATAAAATACAGGAAACAGGCTCAGTATACACTTAGAGCAGGACCACGCTAGCACAGAGGGGGTGGCAATAGTAGGTAGTATGCAGAAACCAATAAGCAGTAAGCAGTAGTCCATGAGCAGCAATCAGCAGCAGGTACACAACCACGCTAGCCTCACATGGAGGGGGTGGCAACAAATATCAGTGGACGCAAATGCAGATGTTGGTCAGACAACTAGATACAGTCTTCCCCACAAGCAGAGCAGCCACGCTAGCCTCACGCAGAGGGGGTGGCAACAAGTATCAGTAGATGCAGATGCAGATGTTGGTCAGACAACTAGATACAGTCTTCCTCACAAGCAGAGCAGCCACGATAGCCTCACACGGAGGGAGTGGCAACAAGAGCCAGCGGATTTGCTGGAGCTAGTGCAAGGGGTGTTGAGTAAAGAGAATGGCACCAATGCTAGTGGGGGACAAGACCAGTCCTGGGCATTAAACGCATGTGCAGATGTGCAGATGTTACTCAGACAACTAGAGACAATCCCCACAAGCAAGTGCGAGTACAATGAGCAGCTCTAGATTAAGAGCCTAAGAACTTAATAGATAATGAATACAGTCATAGAGCCAAGGATCCAAAGATGAAATGAATGGATTGAAGGAAGTCGAATAGAATGTGCAGTACCTAGGTGCACTCCTGCGCAACCGAAGACAGCCTAAGACAGGACAACTCGACTCTGTGTGACTCCGGGTGACTACGCCGCTCTCCTCACCGCTAACTACACTGTACAGCTGAAATATAAAATCAGTCCAAAAAAAATGCAGTAGATACAGGGATAACCGTGTGAACACTGGGAGAGGGACAAAACCTCAGAAAGGGGACAGCTGAATACACCAGCCCCTCAAAGCATAAAACTAAACTGAAGATGGAAGTTTAGTTTACCAGCGCACTAAAAGAGAGACTCATGCTCTTAGATAAATTGGTGCATTGGCCTTGGTGAGTTGCAAACACCAATGCTAATAAACCACTGTATTGATTGAAAGATGCTGACAAACTGAAAAACACATCCATCTGCAGCTAGTCAGATAACATAAAGCCAAGTAAGCAGTATCCTACACAATGCAATCTCTTAAAAACCCATTGCCAGAGGTTGAAGCACAAACACTAAGCTCAGGAAGTGGCCAAGCTGTAAATTACACATTCCCCTAGTCAGTCAAATGGGGGAGGTCGATCCTAGGCTAATAAGAGCAGTGATTTCATTGGAGAAAATTGGTGTAAGGCAGTTTTCAATGAGTAGCAACAAGTGACCATCAAAGAATGACTGCCAAATTAGCTGAAACAAAGGGAAAAAGTTTTAAAACAAATTGAATTCATAACTCCTCATAGAACCCAAGGAATTTTTTGAAATTTGGCATGCAATTATTACCAATTCTACACTAATGTGGAAACCAAAATTGAAGGAAATTTGCTGGACACAGATCAAATTACAGCAGATCTTAGAACGTGTAAAACATGCCATTTATTTTCAATGAGAAAAAGGCACAAAATGAAGTCAAATCATAACGTTCAAAATATAACACAGAAACACTCCAAATTTGGTGGGGTGATTTTAAAATTATACAGGAATCTGTAAACTAAAAATCAAATTAATCTAGTGAACAGAAATTAAGTTACAAAGGAAATAGAATATGACAATTGACCCATTGAATTTCAATGGGATACCTGCCAAAATGCTGTAAATTAAAAACTTTTGATAGGAAGCTCGCAAGAAGTTCAAATTTGGTGCAGGCATTGAATAAATATAGGCCTACACCAAAGAGCAATATAATCAACATTTTTCAGAAAACGTTATTTATAAAAATCCGAATAATTTTACAAAACAAAAGTGCACTCCAATCACAAATTTCAACACAGAAAAATAGTATAAAATACAATTTTAAAAAGTTGAGTGTTTTAAATAAAAATACATTTGCAAGCAATAAAATGCAGAAAATCATAACTTTACATAGCAGAATGATACAGACACGAGAATATCCCTGTTTTACATGTAAAATAAGGAAAATTAATCGGAGCTAGAATATAATTAATTAGAATATTTGCACTATAAATAAGAATAAAAATAAATGGAATTTTAAGAGTGATCTTGAAGTAAGCATTCTTGTTGGCCCATAAATAGTGAGGAATTGCCAGATTCTAGGTGGAGACTATGAAATATTTAATGGAGGAGCTAAGTGTATATATATATATATATATATATATTCAAATAGCAAAAACCTTCAGTTTATGCAGGTCATATAAGTGAGTAAAGTTAATGCACCAAAATCCAGTAAATAAAATTATTTACTCTAACCTATATTACTCTAACCTATATAACTCCATTAATTTAAACTTCACTTTAAAATAACTCTCACAAATAAAGACAATATCACTTGTATCACATCTATATTTCACTCCACCTCTATAATCAGAGAGGTATGATATAAGTGATATTTTCTTTATTTGTGAGTGTTATTTTAGAGTGATGTTTAAATTAATGGAGTTATATAGGTTAGAGTGATATAGGTTAGAGTAAATAATTTTATTTCCTGGCTTTTGGTGCATTAACTTTACTCACTTATATGACCTGCATAAACCGAAGGTTTTTGCTATTTGAATATATATATATATATATATAACACTGGGCAGCTGGTAGAAAGATGTCTACAACTCATTGGTGTATAGTGAGACAGTTTGTAGCAACACAAAATTAGTCACTACTGACCAGTTTGCAGTGTTTTTTTAACTCCATTATTTAAAATGATCAACCTCCATAAATCTGTCTGTTGAGGGCACTGGTGAAGTTGGACAAGCGTTCCAAAAGGGAACAGCTGTTTACTTCCACAACCCACAAGTGCGTTTTTGCCCGATTTTCATGGGTATGATGCAGTGAGTGTCCTCAACACTCACTACGCATGCCCTGTGTGGGACACTGGGAGTTCTGACCAGGGGTTCCAAATTTCCTATGCCAGACTGGTGTCTGGGGTGGGCACCTGCAGCTGCCCAGATTCTGCTGCTGCTAGCAACTACTGAGTTCAATTTTGAACTCTGTAGTTGCCAGCGGGCGACCACCCTAGAACTGGCCCATTGGAGGTCTGGTTTTTCTGCCTGGAACAAAGTCCTGCCATCATACTTGTGTTTGTATTATTGACACTTTTGACTGAGACCAGTCATGATAATTTGGTTTTGAAATTTTTATTGTTTAACTAGCATCCATTGTCTTCCCAGGTTTCCTGTGCTGCTAATTTGAAAGCCTGCACTGGTCTTACTTATCTTTCCATTGCACATTTTCTGGTGTCTTTTTCCAAGTTCTTTACTAAATCGCTGAAGAGCCACTTTCCAACCTTTCTTCTTGATTCTCACTAACATGTTCTTCGAAATTACTGCTGTTTGGCAGACTTATGCTATTCGGATTGCAACTCTTGCCGGACATTTTTGAGTATTTTGTCCAAATCACCAAGCTTTGTACTTCCCACAGTTGTTGCACTGCCAACTCCCTTCTTCCATGTCACCAGACACTGCCGTCTCGTCAACCTGCCTTTATTTAAATCATGGAAGCAAGACACCTCTTCATCCTCTGAATT
>JASBQO010515402.1:0-13666 GCA_030265035.1 Desmognathus wrighti
GGCAAACCGTCGGTAGCTCCCCTACCGTCGGTTTGCCGTCGGTTTTACCAACAATCTCGGAACTCGTAATCAGGGCCCTAGAGTCCAGTGAAGATTGTATTTGAGTGACTGAGAGAAAGGGGTTGTGCATCCATTTGGCAATTTCCAACCAATACTCTGGGAAATCTGGCAGGTACATTTCTCAATCCCGCCATTGTCGACTTGCCTTGCCTTTTTCTGTGTTTGAATGAGAGCTCTTAGCATCCCCTTAAAAGCCACATAACAGCCCTATATCCTTAGCTGCTGTCCTTTGCTGGGTACCTAAGGCAAGGCCACATTGCAGCGGCCATTTTTAAATACAACTGCATCCATGTGATAACATTTTGCCCCTCCCTTTTCCTGTCACATGATTGATCAGCATACTCCACTTAAACTACCTCCCACATCCTGTTCCTCTTTCCATGGTTTACTATGCTTCTAACACAACACCTCCTAACCCTTACATTTGTCATGTAAGTATATTTATATTTATAAGTTACTGTACTTATACTACACTCTCAGCTTTTGAGGAAAAGTTCACATCTTTTTAAGAAGTGACTGGCCCCTTCGCTGATCTTGATTAAGGAATGGATGAGAGAGAACTGTTTGTGCCTGAATGGCGACAAAACCGAAATCCTCCTGACTGAGGCTCCACGAGGGACCCGGCCCCAATCCCATGGCCTATCTCGTGAGGTGCAGCCACTTGACCCGCATACCTTTACAGATTACCCGCTTTCCGCAAAAACAAAAAAGGAGATTGTACCATAGGCAAGAAAGAATGGAGTAGACAGCTGGAACAAGCTGCCGGCCCATCTGAGAGCCACCAAAAGCTTTATCCGATTCAATAAGATTCCTGAAAACTCATCTCCTTGATAGCTTAAACCCAGAATAGATGCATTACCATGAAAGCCGAAATATCCACAGGCCATCCAAAGCTCAGGCCACAGGTCTGGATTCTCGACCTTCTATTTTTTTATTCTCTTTCTTTCTTGCCTTCTGGACAAATTTAATTTCATTTCTGTCCCTTCAGGTGTGATCTGCCATCTTTTAATTTGTATATTTTACAGCACTTTAAAGCCAGTTGGGCATATAACACTTTATAAGAATTTTTAAATGAATAAACTAAATAATCTATTAAAGCATGAATTTCCTGATCCTAATGCAACTCCTGCGTGCCTCCCCTGGTTAAAATAGCTCGGGAAAAGTTAGGTTGCCCTGTGGGAAACCATGGCTCTCCCATTAGGGAGGGTAAAAGTCTGCTCAGCCAATAGTGGAGTACGTCCTCGTGGACAGTGCACCCCCCGGTTTCAAATTTCTCCCGATACTAAAATTAGAGCTGGGTGAGCCTGAAATTTTTCAGCACGAGCCCAGCCAGGTGTGGGATCCATGAGCCCGAGCCCAGTCACGGGCTGAGCGTAACATGGTATAAATGCAATGCATTTATACATTATAGTGCGACAATGTGGCACACTAATGTATAAATGCAATGCATTTATACATTGTAGTGAAGCAATGTAGAACAACAATGTATACATGTGCTGCATTTATACATTGTCACTCAAGGCTACAGTATGCAGAGCATTTACTGTGCTCTGCATAAATGGGGCCCTGGGCTCGAGCTAGGCTCTTGGAAAAAATTCCGGGTGAGCTAGAGCCCAGCTCGAGACTGCTCGGGCTCTCCAAATGTAGGCTACCCATTCTGTCAGTATCTTTTGGCACTTTGGACGACAAGATCCTCATCTATGGATAAAATCTCTTCAATCTTACTTTGATTGTCAAACCTCCCAAAATGATACCTGTAACCTTTTCCAGTGCTCCTCGATCTCTATATGTACACACACAGGGATGTCTTCAGAATCTCAGCTGAAAGCTTTCAGACATAAGCTGTTGACATACAACTAGCTCTACATTGGTTAAAAAGACAAGGCATACGGAGACCGCTAGAGGGCGCACCGTCAATGGCTGCTTAGAAAGTCAGCTCTCGGGGACGGTCGCCGAAACCCCCCCTCACATGCACAATATGCCTGCCGGGCAAACGAAATCAGGACCATCGGTCAGCTAAGGGGACGCTGAGTCGGCCGGTGTGCGACTTTTGCCTGGAGCTGCCCGGGAACCCCGAATCGGAGCCGCGGGCTGGGAGGCCTGGAGAGGCGAGCGCGAACCACGCGCTTTCCTGCTGACTGAGAGCCGCATGGACGGTGGGTGACGGAAGGCGCAGAGGAGGCGCGGTGCTCTACTGTCACTGCGGGAGCGCGCTGGGGGCACCGCCCTTGACGGGGTGAAGTTTGGGGACGCGGGGGGCCCGAGAATCAACAGGTACCCCTGAGGCAAGCACGGGAGCCGCGCGCCCTGCTAGGGGTACACGCCACGTGCGCACTGCAGAGCGCGGGCTGGGCTGAAGATACGGCGCGCTTCTCGGCGACTGAATGAGGTGCGTGGACCCTTTGGCAGTGTGGTGGGCCCCCCCAACCGGAGAAGTGTGAGCCCCGGAGGGCTATAGAGCCGCCTTTGTGACAAAGAGTTGCAGGAAATAATCCAGGTGCCTGACACTGCGGTTTGAAGTGCCACCAGCGCTCCCCGTGTGAACTGTGGGGCATAGGTGTGCTAACAGAAAGGGATTTATTACCCAGAATACGATAGACCACATCGGAAAACCCACTCATGGCTCCTTGTATAGACAACCGCACTGGGATGGCGGAGGAGGCTCTGTGGACTGGCCCCCTAACAAAGAAGGACTTGGGCGCCTTAAACAAGAGCATTTTGTCCCTAAAGTCCGAATTTGGCGATTTACTGAAAACTGCGGTGAGTGAGTTGAAGGGCGAGATGACGACGCAGTTGCAGGTGATAACCGCACAGGCATCGGCGCTGACCAGCAGAGTTGAAGCTACGGAGGCGGCTGTGACAACACTACACTCCTCCTCGCAGCAACAGCAGGAGTGCCTTCTGACCTTCCAAACCCAATTGGCCACAGTACAAGATAGATGTGAAGACCTCGAAAATAGGTCAAGAAGGGGAAACCTACGTATACGTGGCCTTAAGGAGGGAACGGAGGAGGGGAACCTCCAAGAATGTATTACAGAACTTTTTCGCTTGGTGCTGGCCAAACCGGATCTCCCTGCCATAGAAGTAGACCGCATCCATCGTGCAGGACCCAAGCCAGTGAGTGAGGATTCAAGAGCGAGAGATGTGCTGGTGAAGTTGTAATCCTTTTCGTTAAAAGAAAACATACTTCAAGAATCCAGGAAGCAACCGACTTGGCAACTTCGAAACAGCGCGGTTCAAATATTCCAGGACTTGGCTGCTGTCACATTACAACGCAGGAGAGATATGAAGCCAATAACTTCGACCCTGTCCCAACAGAATATAAGATACCGTTGGCTACATCCCTTTGGCTTACAATTCAAGAATTACATTGTGAGATCGTTAGAAGGAAAACTAGCATTGGATGATCTACAGTTGCTGGAAACGGTACCCACAACATCGTCGCAAGATGAACTGTCAACGAATCAGGGAAAACCGCCACGGCATAACTCACAGAAACTGGGAAGGACTCCGTCGCGACGTAGAACGCAACACCCGAAATAACATGGCTTTGGTTGGCTCTCTTGGATGCTCCGGATTTCAACTTTACTGCTCCTTATCAGACTATGATGGGAAAATAGCCTTGAAGGGACTGATGAGGAAGGTAAACTCTTGCCGAGGGCTCTGGGCCCCTGACGGCGAGGATTTTGGAAAGGGCGCAATCCCAGAGGAGGGGACTCGTAAGACAGATAAGAATGGGAGATATGTTATATGGTTCCTTTGATGTTGTTCCCCTCCGCCTAAATACCTAAGTGGCATGAGGGGTCCTCTGATGTATTACTAATGCTACATAGTTCTCTTTGCTCTCAACCTGATGTTAATGGGGGGGGAGGTTGTCCCTGATATTATCCCCATTGTTGGTGCTTACCTCTTCACGCTGCCACCCGATTCCTTGGTGGGAGTGTTGATGATTGGTCTTCCTTAAACTGAGTGTGCAGTAGATTTTATCCGTCCGTCTCCAAGTGTTGAGACGGTACACACTCATCTTCTTAACCTGATAACTCTCTCTAATTTCTCTATCTCTAAATCTCATTTTTTTTTCTTTTGCTTCTTTTTTTTTTCCTCCCTCTACTATATTTGTCTTACTGTCAGCCACCTATTCTAGATACTTGCAATTTAAAGTCTGGGGTAACTGTGTATAGAGGAGGGTTCTGTGGCTCAGACTAGTTCCGAAGAGTGTACGTGTTTCCTGTCAAGGTTAACTGCATAGACGTGTATCATGTCATTTAAGGTTTTGACCCTTAATGTGAAGGGGCTGAATAACCCAACGAAGCGTAGAGGAGTGGGAGATTGGATAAAAGCTGAAAATGCAAAGGTGGTGTTTCTTCAGGACACTCATTTGGTACGTGGGGATGCATCTAGATTTTACTGTCGAGGATTTTCCACAATATGGCACTCCCACGCTACTCAGAAGAAGAGCGGGGTCCTGATTCTGGTTCATAGCTCCCTTGCGTTCAAACACACATCAATACACAAAGACAAAGAGGGGCGATTCCTAATTGTGACAGGCTTGTTGAATGACCAACCACTTACACTAGCAACGGCCTATGCCCCGAATACAGGTCAGGATGGTTTCTTAGTTAATTTTCTACTTCAGCTAGCAGAGGTCTCCACAGGAGAGATAGTACTGGCGGGAGACCTGAATCTAGTAATGAATGGCTCGCTAGATAGGAGTGCGGGTAGTGCTACACATTCCATAACTGCATCTTCTCTGCTGAAAACACGCTTAAGTGATATGGGTCTACAGGATGTATGGCGTTTAACACACACTACGGAGAGGGAATATTCATTCCTGTCAAGTGTACATCGCACTTTTTCCCCGCATTGACTACATCCTAGCGACACAGGGGCTGGTTGATTCGGTGCGATTTGCAGACATTGGCACAATGCCATTGACTGACCACAATCCAGTGTGTGTGGCACTTACCCTGGCGCAGCCACCTTCTGGGGGACAGACATGGAAATTCAATGATTTATTGGTGTCGGACACATTGGTTAAATCCTGTCTCAGTGCAGCCATCCAAGAATACTTTCAACTCAATACCACACAGGACTCTTCACAACTTATGATTTGGGATGCTTTCAAAGCGGTTTTCAGGGGCGGGTGTATCAAAGAAATGTTGCACATTAATAAAACCAGGAGAGCAACGGTCACCGCTCTCGAAAACAAAGTGTAGAAATTAGAGAAACAATTGCAGACCCATCAATCCCTGAGCCTCCTTAGGAAAGTCCAATCGGCAAAGGCACAATTGAGAGTACTCCTAACTACCAAAGCAGATAGAGCTCTGAAAATAACCCAGGCACACTTCTATGAACACGGGACTAAAGTCGGTAGGACATTGGCTCATTTATTAAAAACAAAAGAGTCATGCACACATATCCCTGCGGTGAAGAATGAGAAAGGTACACTTACAACTACAGAGGAGGAAAAGGTGAAGGCCTTTGTCTCCTATGATAAATTATATAAAGCAGAACCTGCCTCACGAGCAGCGGTTGATACGTATCTGCAAGAGGTAACCTTACCATGTCTCACACCTGCACAGAACTTGCTTTTAGATGGCCCTATTACTTCAGATGAAATTAAACAAGCAATAGCAGCTCTGCCTATAGGTAGAAGCCCTGGCCCTGATGGCTTAACCGCAAGATTTTATAAAGAATTTAGAGATGACCTACTACCATATTTGACAGCCACTTTTAATCACATTGCGGAATCAGGCCAACTCCCTCCGTCACTAGCAGAGGCCCATATTACACTGATACACAAGCCAGGCAAGAAACAAGATGAGTGTGCTTCATACGGGCCCATCGCATTGCTGAATGTCGATGCAAAACTCTATACCAAGATATTAACCACAAGACTGCAAAAGGTTCTGCCGTTACTGATAGACCCTGACCAGACGGGATTTGTCAAGAATAGAACGACTTTTGATAATATCAAGAGGGTTGCCCATTTGGTAGCCAAGGTAAATAGACTCCGAAAGCCGTCCTTGTTCCTTGCGCTTGACGCTGAAAAAGCGTTTGATAGAGTCGATTGGAACTTCATGGAAGTGGTCCTGAAGAAATTTGGCATAAATGAAGCATTCATACGAATGATACTAGCTAATTATAAATTTCCCAAGGCTCGTATTCGCATTAACAGCTCTCTGACCAGCTCTTTTTCACTATATAGAGGGACGCGGCAGGGCTGCCCATTGTCGCCGCTTCTATTTGCATTGGCAATCGAACCCCTTGCTGCCCATATAAGAGAAAATGCTCAAATTGAAGGAGTACAATCAGGGCCAGAAAGCTATAAAATAAATCTATACTCAGATGACATTATACTTACGCTCACTAAACCCCAGGCATCACTTCCAGCAGTTCTAACAGAACTACAGCAGTATGGTACATGCGCAGGCTTCAAGGTGAACCACTCAAAGTCAGAGGGCATGTTGATTAACATACCCACGGCAGAGGCACACATACTCTGTGATATGGCTCCATTTAAGTGGACAAAACAACAGCTCCAATACTTGGGAGTCTCTATCACATCTATGGGTTCGAAGCTTGGCGCGGCTAACATTCCAGCACTTCTAGCTAAAATAAAATCTATGATGTACTCGTGGAGGGGTCTTTACACCTCCTGGCTGGGGCGAATAGCGGCTGTAAAGATGATGATCATACCCAAATTACTTTATGTCTTTCAAGCACTCCCCATTGAAATCCCCAAGCACATACTGAGTAACTTCCAAAAAAGCATCTCAGCCTACATATGGGGGGGAAAGAAACCAAGATTGAAGCATACAGTTATGACCCGTTCAAAATCACAAGGAGGGGTGGCACTTCCAGATGTCCTGGCCTATTACCGGGCCTGTAAACTGAAAACAGTGGTAAGATGGCTAGCGAGAGAGACGGACAAATGTTGGCTGTACATAGAACAGGATGCATTGGGAACACGAATTTGGCGACAACTGTGGCTTAAAAGGGCAGATCGCACTGAAACCCTGGCTCCTAGACCCTTTACAAAACATGTATTTGACGTTTGGGATGAAGTTATTAAAACTCATGCACTGTCTTCCTTTCCCTCCCCTTTCACTCCAATTCATGACAACCCGAACTTCCGCCCAGCTTACAGAAACAAGGCTTTTGAGAAGTGGAGAGTAAATGGGTGTACAAAAATAGGCAAACTTTTTAGGACAAGAAAATGAAAACTTTTGAAGAATGCAGGGAAGATTTTGACTTAGATGAGGGGGCAAGGTTCCAATATATACAACTTAGACATTGGCTTAAGACATCCTCCCTGGAGACGATAGCAACTAGAGCTTTAACCCCCTTCGAGAAGGCACTTGCAAAACTCGCCCCTGACAAAGGTGCTATCACCCTGTTTTATAAGTTTCTTACGACACCTCTGGTGTCGACATTAATACCCTATCAGGCACAGTGGAACAAGGATATGGGGGTGGACTGGTCATTTGAGACATGGTGCAGGGTGGGTAGGCGCTTGGACAGAACATCTGCTTGTGTAACTTTTAAGGAGTGCCAGATTAAGATTATGCACCGATGGTACCTATCTCCAGATAGGCTACATAGATGGTATCCTAACTCATCTGAATTATGTTGGCGTGAATGTGGGCACGTAGGCACCCTGTTTCACATTTGGTGGCAATGCCCAAAAATCACAGAGTACTGGAAGGACATTTCTAAGGAGATACAATTAATATGTGGGGATGTACTTCCTTGTACGCAAGAAAGACTTTTATTTGATTTTAGCCCAATGACCTCACAGGCTGCCCAAGGCACCAATCGACATCTAATTTCACATTTATTGTTGGCGGCTAAACTATCATTGGCGGCTCATTGTAAGAGACAAGAAGCTCCACTGCAACACACTTGGTGGATGCGAGTGTGGCAGACTTTGTCAATGGAACGATTCTCTGGATATTATAGGAAAAGACCGTGCAAATTCCAACGAATCTGGTCACCACTGCTGAACTACCTGTCCTCCACTTATAGTAATGTGTATTGCCCACAACATGTAAAGTCTATACTTACCCATTTACCCTGAAATGTTGTTGATATCTGACGATATAGATGCTTATGTATGATGCTTGAAAGGGTGCTGTGCCCATGAATATGTGACAAGATGAATATCAAACGTGATGCTACTAACCTGAAATGATGACTGATACTGCTGTGACAGGGAAAACCTGTGTCGGACAGTATGGAAACTATATGAGTACCTCGATATACACATGATGAGTGGGGGAATCTTCATTCCTCACCTCCAGCTGCCCCAATCTCACCTTCTTCTCTCTCTCTTTTTATTTATTATTTATTTTTCTTTATTTCTTTTCTTCTCTCCTCCCTGTTCCTTAATCTCGACTACGTAAAGTATTGTTACTCTTGTTACAGCTACGGAATCATTCCCGGCGGTGTGGGATAGGCACGGGTTGGGGTGATTTCGATATGTGTATTGAAATGTTTATTTGTTAAACCAGCATGACCACCGGCAGGTTCTGTTACGGTGTGGAATACGAGCTCTCACTGCGGTAATGATTTTTGTACTTATTTCGGTTCCACTCAGTGACTGCCCACTCTGAAAATGTGAAGCTTCTAATGTCTATGATGGTTTGTGTTGGGCATTGTTTGTATGTTTACTGTGATGAAAAGAATAAAAAGATTTATAAACAAAAAAAAAAAAGGCAAGGCATACAAACAGCTGGTTCAACACATATCGACCTTTGATGTAAAACTGGGTGGATTTATTCTTGCAATACCATGTAGCAAATACAGATGTTTCTGTCTTAAGCAAAGCTATTTTACCTCAACAAGAAACTCCTTGACTATGGCGTCTTCTTCAACATAAAAAGTAAACACGTCAGACTTTATAGCACTCTCTCCATTTCAGTTGATGCCCACATGTACTCTATCATCTCTTTCAGAAAACATACTTTTACATTCACGTTTAATGCTAAATGCCTCCCCTCACTAGCAGACCATGGTACATACCAAAACTTCCACAAATGACAACCTTAATACACGCCTTAAAACCATCAACTCCTCTCTTATTCAATTGATGCATAAACTTCAATGTTATGCTGCTCAGTTTACTGTATCATTCTGATGTGACTGCTGTAACCATATATTGTCTTGATCTGAAAGCTTTTTAGCTCCACATTACAAGACTCCTAAAATCTTATCTGACTTCTTCTCCATAGAATTCTGAGCCCTCTCCATAGGCGTCGTTAGGGGGGCTATGGCGGCTAAAGCCCTGAGTGTCCTGGCAATAGCCCTGAATGAAAATAATGGAAACTGCATTTTGTACTGCTGTAATCTTAATGGCAAGCAAATGGGAGCAATAAAAGGGCTTTTGAACATTCATTTTCCCTTACGTCCCGTACCCTTTTCTCCTTGCATGGGGTGTCTGGCGCGCTCCTGCGTCGGCCCGGAACATGCTTGCCAAAGCCACTCTACAGAACTCGGCGCCATGCGGATCCGAGGCATCTAGAATGCTCTGCACCGTCCCCGCCATGCCCCCGGCTCTGCCCCCTCACACGCCTCCTGTTCCTCTCATCAGTCCTTTTTTCTGTGCTGCCAGCCTGGACGTGTCTTGCCTAGCGGCTTACTTTGCTGCATCATAACCACTCTTCATAGGGTTTTCTTCGAAGTTTTCTGTCATCTCAGACCACGACCCGTCGGATGCCGTCTGGGTTTAAGTCCTGCACCTCGTGTCGACATTCCTTCAGTGGGCCTGACCCCCACGCGCTCTGCCTGGAGTGCTTGGGGCCTCAGCACTGGCGCCAGGATTGCTGGCACTGCGAAAAGCTCTCCACCCGCGCACTCTGGTCCCGGTTACAGCGGTGGAAACAGCTTTTTGGATCTTTGCCTATGCCGGACTTCGAGGAAGTTCTGAAGCGGTGTCGCATTCGAGGTAAGAGGGGGAAACTTCCTGTCACTGACCTCCAGGTGGTCGAGGACCCTGTGCGGTCTGTACCGAGGAAAGGTCTCTGGCATCCAAGGGGCTGCAGCCCTGCTCCGAGGCTCTTCCGTGGTCGATGGCCTCACCCGATCTGCAGTTGGAGGGTGCCTTGGCATCTTCTACCGTCGAGTGTGGTCGTCTGCACCGAGGTCCCACGCCCCGCGATACCAACAGTAGGCGGCCCGAGGGACTTTTTCCACTGGTCCACTAGATTCTGTATAGAATGGACAGGGAGGCTGCTGGTACCGAGGAGGCCAAGGGGGCTACGAGGCACCTCCAATGCTAGTTTGCATTTGCGCCAGGCTAACATTGACGGCATTATCCTGGCGGCTGCCAATCACCATCTCTGGGAGAGGATGGACTGCTATACACAGTTCATTCCTAAGGCGTCACGGGCGGACTTTCGGGAGGGCATTCTTGATGCTCAGCGTATGGCGTCTATGCAGCTGAATTCTGTTTAACAGGTGGACACAGCTGCTGAGCAATGTGCATTGGGGTTGACCTTCGTCGCCCGGCTTGGCTGAAGGCAACCTCTTCAGCAGGAAACCCATGACAAAGTTCTGGACCTTCCCTACGATGGTTTGGAACTTTTCGCCCCAGGCACGGATGCCCTTTTGGAGAAATGTATTACAGGGGCTAAGACAGTGAAGTCTCTCATGCCTATATCTAAGCCGGCCGCCTGTTCGACCAGCTCTCCGGCTCCAGGAGGGAGCAAGCAACCACGATGCTCTTGAGAAGGCCTTGGTCTCAGAGGACTTCTTAAGCATCAGAAAGGCTGTGATGACAGAGGTCCTGCACAGAAAAAGCAAGGTAAAGGCAGCTCTTCCCACCCCCACCCCCGTTCTTCTGGCACCGCCAAGAAGGACTGAGGGGTTAACGGACCAGGTCAAGACCCCGGACGGGGGAAGGGTGACCCTTCATGTCCCAGCCTGGTGGGCGATTACATCAGACCCATGGGTTCTGTCCGTGGTTGGGTTGGGGTACCATCTTCCCCTCCCGCCGTCACCCCCTTCTGCGCTGCCGCATCACCGGTTGCTGACCCAGGAGCTTCGTGGGGAAATCCAAAAACTCCTGGAGTTGCAGGCTATCGAGCCTGTCCCAGTGCCTGAGGAGGGTCGGGGTTCTACTCCCACTTCTTTGCAGTGCAGAAGAAAGACTGAGCTGGACTCCGCACGATTCTGGATCTCAGCAAATTCAACCTTTGCCTGCCTTCAGAATCCTTCAAAATGGTCACACCAGCACACAACCTATCTGCTCTGCAGGTGGAGGCTGCGCTGGCTCTGCGCTGTGGATCTGAAGGACGCTTATTTCCACATTCAGATATGGCTGCCACATCAACAGTATCTTTGCTTTGTGGCTGGGGAGGCTCTCTACCAATTTCGTGTACTCCCTTTCAGTCTCAGTACAGCTCCCCGCACCTTCTCCAAAGTGGTCGCGGCGGTGGAGAACCTCCTCAGAAGGGAGGGGATCCACATCTATCAGTACTTAGATGACTGGCTCCAGTGAGCTTCGTCTCCGGCCAAGGTTCAGCAGGACTTTGCCAGGCTACTGAGGCTGTTACTGGACCTGGGCAGCTCGGTCAACGAGAAGAGGTCCACGCTCTGTCCTGTCCAGTACTTGTACTTCCTGGGTGCAATCTGGGATACACAGCAGGGGAAGGTGTTCCCCCACTAGAAAGAGTGAAGAAAATCAGGGAAATTTGCCTGCTCTTTTTGAGGAGCTCGGCTCTGCCGGCTCTATGGTTACAGCATTTGCTGGGATACATGCCATCGTGCATCATGTTGGTGCCCTTTGCCCGGCTCCATTTGCGCAGGCTTCAGCTGCAGTTAGCTCGCAGTGGGACCAGGAGAACATGCCCCAGTCTCACCTGGTACCCATACCGAAGGCCCTCCACCAGGATCTCCACTGGTGGATGCAGAAGGAGAACCTCTTGCAGGGAGCCCCATTTCATGGGCCAGAACCGGAATGCGCCATGACAACGGACTCCTGAGACTTCGGCTGGGGGCGGTCATGGGTCCCTTGTGGATTCATGGCCTGTGGTCCACCCAGAACAGGTTGGAACACATCAACAGCCTGGAGTTGAAGACAGTTTTGTTGGCCTGAAAAGCCTTCTTCCCCTCCATAGAGGGCAAGACGTTGCTGGTGTACACGGACAACACGTCAGCTATGCATTACCTGAAGAATCAGGGAGGCACCCGCTCCATGTCTCTTTACATGTTGGCAATTTCTATTTGGGAGTGGGCAGGGCAAAACTGTATTCATCTGGTTGCTGCTCACATTCCAGGTATGCAAAATGTGACAGTAGACCGCCTGAGCTGCAGAACCTCTGTGGTGCACGACTGGGAGATCCACCAGGAGATTCTGGACTGGATTTTTCTGCAGATGGGTCATCCTTGGGTCGACCTGTTTGCCACTCAGTCGAACAAGAAGTGCCTCAGCTATGCATTGTGGATGAGGCGAGGGAAGGACTCTCTGGGAGATGCCTTCCTCATCCCGTGGGATCATCTGTTCGGGTATGCGTGCCCTTCCCTTCCCATGCTCAGAAAGTTGTCTTCAAATTCCGCAAATCACGAGGGTCCCCCCTGATTCTGATCGCCCCCTACTGGCTGAATAGGATTTGGTTTTCGGACCTCCTGTCTCTCTCGAGCTCCCCGCCCTGCTTCGGCACGATCTCCTGAGCCAACAGAACGGGTTAGTTCTCCACCCCTACCCACAGTTGCTCAACTTAGCAGCTTGGAGCCTGAGGACCTTTCGCTAGCCAAGTTAGGCCTTTCTGCTGAAGTCCGCGCGCAGGGATTCATCTCGATCTAGGAGGTATAAGAGCAAATGGATGTGCTTTTGTCACTAGGTGTTGTCATGGGAGGTCAATCCCTTGACTTACGATCTGGACCCCGTGTTGTCTTTCAACCCCTCCTTGGCAGAGTCCGGAATGAAGACAAGTTCCTAATGTACATACCTGGCAGCTATTGGAGCCTATCGAAGCACTGTAACCTCCTCCTTTTCGCTTCAAAATGAGGTGGTAAGGCAACATTTTGATGGCCTTAACAACCTGTTCTCTTCTGTGCGGGCCTCCGCCCCTGTTTGGGACCTGAATATTGTTCTCTCCAGTCTAGCTCACAAACCTTTTGAGCCCCTGGCTATGTGTGACCTTTACCTGTTAACATAGAAGGTGGTTTTTCTGGTCGCCATCACTTTTGCTCCGCGTATCAGTGAACTGCAATGACTTTGTGCTGACAAGCCCTACCTGGTGTTTCACCAGGACAAGGTGGTTCTCCGTACTCACCCTTCCTTTGTTCCAAAGGTCAATACAAAGTTTCACCTGAACCAGGAGATTTTTCTTCCAACTTTTTTTCCAAATCCTACGTTGAAAGTGGAGAGGACGCTTCACTATCTGGATGTGCATCGGGCTCTGAAGTTTTATCTTTGATGCACTAAGGAGCTTCGCACTACCAACCGGCTCTTCTTCACATATGGTGGTGCGGGCCAAGGCAAGAAGGTGGCGAAAGCCTTGTGGAACTCTAAACAGGTGCACTGAGAGGGCTGTACCGTGTCCACAAGTCTAACCCGGGTACTCTATGCTGGCGTTGTGTCACTCTGGCATCTCCCACCCCT
>JASBQO010526459.1:0-13639 GCA_030265035.1 Desmognathus wrighti
AACCGTGGAACGCCAGTCCGTCAACCTCTGGAATGCCCCAACTGCTAAGAGAAGATAATTTGGACACGCACCCAAGAGAAGAGATAAATTTGAAAATTACGTTGCCAGATCGTTTCTTGGGGAATCCACGAGATTTCAAAGCCTTCCTCACTCAATGCAAACTACATTATCACGCCAAGGAACATCAGTTGAGAAAAGACGAGGCGAAGGTGCTATTCGTGATCTCCAACCTAGGAGGGGATGCTCTCGCATGGGCTTTACCGCTACTGGACAAAGACTCGCCGTTGTTGCGAGACTACGAAAGCTTCCTGGCAGAGTTTAAAAGGGTCTTCGAGTTCCGCCAATTGGATCAAGCCAGAAGAACCGAACTATTGACCTTGAGACAAGGAAACTCTGACTTGGCTACCTACATTGCCAAATTCAATCAGTTGGTCCTGGAGCTAGAGTGGCCAGAAGACGCCCAGTACCCAATCTTCATGTTAGGACTGCGCGAAGAAATAAAAGACGCCCTGCAGTACATCTTCCCACAACCCACTACTACTAAGGAATTAATGGATCTATTCATCCAAATTGAGCAAAGAAGGATGGATCGAAGAGGCGAGGCGAAAAGGATGGAGTTCAAGTGAAGCGTCCCACCTGACAGAGGGGCTACGACGTCCCTGAGGTCCGGACCGTCCTTACCCACTTACAGAAAGCCTGAACAGCGGGAGTCCCGTCCCCGGGGGCCTTTGGCCACTGAAGAACGAGAACGAAAGGTTAAACTGGGTCTCTGTCTCTACTGTGGACAATCGGGACACTTGCTAAAAGAGTGTACTCTGGCTCGAAAGACTATTGGATCCTCTGTTTCCTTGAAACTGGCCACTCAGGAGAATGCGACCGCTGGGTTGACGAAGAAACTGAATCCAGGGTCGGAAAACAAGAAGGCTCGAGTGCTGGAGGAAGGGGGCTCTCGAGTTTGAATCAAATACCCTTCGAGGATCTGGCTACTATTTCCGGAGATCATTTGGAGGTTGAGGTGGAACTACTTCATGTCGCCACCCAGAAACAGAAATTGTTAATTGACTGTGGGGCTCCCTTCAATTACATTAATGAACAATTGGTGAAAGATTTGCACATCAACCGTGTTAAAAAGAAAAACCCAGTACTAGTGCGAGGGGTTGATGGGACTATAATCCGGTCTGGAGCCGTCCTGGAAAAGACCGAATCTATCATCCTGGTGATGGGAAGTCATGCAGAGGCAGTGGAATTTGACATTATACAATCACCCAAGTACCAATTAATTGTTGGAATGTCATGGTTGAAGATGCATAACCCTTCCATTGATTGGAAACGTCGTACCCTTTCGTTCACATCTCAATATTGCAAGTCGTGTGGAATCCGAGATACCGATATTATTCACGCCCTACCAGAGGAGACAGAAGATACCACCACGATCCATTTATTGGAGGTACCAAAGATCTACCAAGATTTTTCCGATGTGTTCAGCCCTGTGGAGGCTAAAGAACTTCCACCCCATCGCCCCTATGACTGCGAGATTGAGTTAGTACCGGAAAAGCCCATTCCTCATGGGAAGATCTATTCTCTTTCCCCACACGAACAGGGGGTGTTGAAAGCTTACCTGGAAGAAGCACTGCTTTTGGGATTCATTCGACCTTCTAAGTCCCCAGCTGGGGCTCCGATTTTCTTCGTAGAAAAGAAAGGAGGTGAGCTACGACCTTGCGTGGACTATAGCGAACTGAATGAGATCACTATAAAGAACAGATATCCACTACCTTTGATCCCAGATCTGATCGATCAAGCAAAAGATGCTACATTTTTCACGAAATTGGATCTCAGAGGCGCATATAACTTAGTTCGTATGCGGGCAGGCGATGAATGGAAAACCGCCTTCAAGACCAAATTTGGACACTTCGAATACCTTGTGATGCCATTTGGGTTATGCAATGCCCCCGCTGCATTTCAATACTTTGTGAATGACATTTTTAAAGATCTCATTGGTCACTTCATTGCCATTTATCTGGATGATTTTCTGATATACTCAAACAACGAAACCGAACATCACAGCCATGTGAGGGAGGTGCTGAATCGATTGCGTCGCAACCATTTATTTGTGAAGTTGGAAAAGTGTCAATTTCATGCTTCTCGAGTGGAATATCTGGGTCATGTTCTCAGTCCGGGGAAGGTTGAAATGGATCAGGGAAAAATCACAGCTGTACTCGAGTGGCCCACTCCCACTACAGTAAAAGACATTCAAAGGTTCCTGGGATTTGCCAATTACTATCGGCGATTCATTCCTAATTTTTCTGCTTTAGTCAAACCATTGACTGAACTGACCCGGAAGGAGGTGAGATTTGATTGGTCTAATGTACATGAAGAATCGATGGAGAAATTGAAACGACTGTTTTGCTCTGCACCAATTCTCCTGCAACCCGATCCCAACAAACCTTTTCGGTTGGAGACTGATGCTTCGAACCAGGCTATCGGAGCAGTTCTCTCTCAACGAAATCAAATGAATGTCTTCCACCCAGTGGCCTTCTACTCCAAGAAAATGTTACCAGCGGAACAGAACTACACCATCCTGGAGAAGGAGTTGCTCGCTATAAAGGAATCTCTTGCTCACTGGAGGCATTATTTGGAGGGTGCCAAGTACCCTATAGAAGTGTTTACCGACCACCGAAACCTGGTTTATTTGAAGAATATTCGCTGCAAGAACGCGAGGCATGCCCGATGGTCTTTATTCTTCAGTAGATTCAATCTCCAAATAGCATTCCGACCCGGAATATGCAATTCCAAAGCGGACGCCCTTTCCCGTTTGGGTTCTGAACGTGCTAAGGATGTTAATGAAGATCCCATTCCCATTCTTCATTCCAACCAATTCCGAGAAGATTTAATCCTCAGTCTAGATGACTGCGACGATTGGGTACCAGAAGTGGAGGAAGCTGAGAAGGAAGAGTTGATCAAAAAAGGAATAGAAATGACGATCGATGAAAAGGGACGGTGGACTCATGGTGGGAAACTCTATATACCTAGGAAAAATCGAGATCAAGTTTTACGATGGATTCACGATGAACCCCATGCGGGTCATCTTGGAATTGAAAAAACTACAGAACTGTGTGGTCGAATGTTCTGGTGGCCGAACTGGAGCAAGAATATTGAAGAATATGTAAGAGCTTGTCATGTCTGTGCGCAAGCCAAGACTCTTCGAGGAAAGATGATGGGACGGTTACAAACCCTGGAAACTGCATCCACACCATGGGACATGATAGCCATGGATTTCATCACCGACTTACCTAGATGTTATGGCAAGACAGTAGTGTGGGTGACCGTCGACCTATTCTCCAAAATGGCTCACTTCATCGCTTTAAATAAACTACCAAGCGCTCCAGAGCTCGTAGATTTGTTTCTGAGCCATATCTACAAGCATCATGGCCTGCCATCTAAGATCGTGACGGACCGAGGAACTCAATTTACTGCTAAGCTGTGGAAAGAAATTCTATCCATATGGGGGATCAAGTCGGCATTATCTACAGCTTATCATCCACAAACCGACGGACAGACTGAAAGAACAAACCAAACTCTGGAACAATATATCAGATGTTACACCGTGGAGAATAAGAATAACTGGACCAAATTACTTCCTATGGCGGAATTTGCGTTTAATAATGCTTACCATGCCTCTATAAAAATGAGCCCTTTTGAATGCGTCTATGGCTCGAATCCTCGCATGATCCCCACCATTCAGTCTGAATCAAAACTGATTATGAAGGTTCCTGCGGCTAAACAAACCATTGGGAGATTGGAAAAGATTCATGCTTTGGCAGAAAGAAACCTTCAAGAGGCTAAAAAAGAATATGAGAAACAAGCTAACAAGAAACGACAAGATGCACCTGACTATGACATTGGTGATTTCGTTTGGCTGTCCACAAAGAACCTCAAATTACCTGGATTTAATAAAAAATTCAAACCTAGGTTCGTGGGACCTTTCAAAATCCTAGAAAAAATATCCACTCTGAATGTGAAACTAAAACTTCCAAATACGTGGAAAATCCATAACACCTTTCATGTGTCCTTACTCAAACCAGCCCAAACTCACACAAGAATGTTCAAACGGCATTTGAAGTTAGACGGCGCTGAATTGGAAGCGGAGAAGATAATACGAGCTCGCATGACTGGTGAAGAACAAGAATTTCTAGTTTCCTGGAAAGGTTGCCCTGTGTCTGAAAACTCCTGGGAACAGGCCGGTAACCTAGATCCGAAACTAATAAATGACTTTGAGAAAGAGGAAGGGGACTCTGAAGTGGGGGAATGTGTTAGACCCCTCATCTCCTCTTAATTAAAATATCCATTAAACTACCAATGTAAATAAACCTTGTAAATAATTCCTATTGTTTTAAAATATTTATTACTAAAATAGTTATTTCCGTCCAACTGTTTTGGTAGGTTTAAAAACCTTGATCTTGGCATAACAGTGCAAGCTGACACTCTGGCTGACCTCGGCAATGTGAACCTTTAGAGATGCCGTAGCCAACCACATGATTGATAGGGTAAAGGACCTATCAGTGAATCAGAGGCGGGCTTAGTGACCATTGTCACCCAACTGCCCCCTCATCAACTTGCTTTGACTTAGAATCTGTCATCCGGTCAAGACCACGTCGCCGCACTGCTTCCCTCATGAGCTGAGTGCACTTATGAAAGAAACATTTTTTCTACAGGATCAGAAATCTGGAAAGCCACAGGTGACTCTTAGTTGTGCCAGATATAAATAACCCTTAGTCCGCTCATTTCTATGTGAGCGCTTCAGTGAAACCCGCGCCGACTTTCTCTCAAGTCGAGCGCTCCTCACAGAGTGCCGTCTGTGACATCATTTGAAAAGCGCTGAACCTTGCGGCTAATTATCGCTCACTTGTGAGTGTTTGTATTGCCGCTCGCTCACCCCTTGGTGAGCGCATACGAAAAGTGTGGTGTTGAAATCACCTCAGACTTTCCGTTAACCGTCTACCCCTTCCCCCCCCCCCCCCTCACCACACTCTCTCCCCGTCCGTCACTCACCTCAGGAATCTGCCGCTGCTTCACCGCGGCCGGTGAAATTTCGGAAGCTCCTCGCTCAGTGGCCCTTGGATTCTGGGTCGCTCGGGCGCAACGCGTCTTCGTGCAAAACCTCCGCACACGCTTGTTTTTCGCGGAGACGCTCGTGATATAACCCGGGCCCGGGTTGTGTCATCGACTCTCCTTCGTGAACCCTGGGAGCTGATCCACCTTCTGGGGAAGGTCTGATCATGCTCCACAAGTGAGACACTAGTCCCTCTGGTGAAAAGACTGTGTTAATCCTCATTTTTCTTGACTTCAAGGAACTGATCCACACAATTGTGTGCTGGCAGATCTGTGGTGCTGGGCTAGAATCCTTTGAAAGAACCTGCTGATCTGGAAAGGCTACTTCTACAGATACAACTGGTATCCTTTAAACAGTATAATGGGAGAAGGAGAGTAATAGTGGAATTTTAACATTTCTGCCATTAATTAATTATTGACATTATTTAGAGTGCATTTGTTCTGTCTCATAATTTATTAACCTTAATCCACAACATTCTGTCAGATTGATGTTGTCTGCATTTACCACCTTAATGAAGAATTGAACCCGGCGCCGCCCTCCATAAGGTACTTGTCATACCATTCCTAGCAGGAAACTTAGGTTAATAAGTTAGTTTACTTCAGAAGTGTCTGACACTAATCTGGTGTCTCCACTCTGTTCTGTGTCTTTCAGGACTTCCAGCTGCGTATCGTTGAGTACCCAGCCTTCGCCAATCACATCTACTACTACCACACCATTGGCGGCGCCGGCGAGGTCTACAAGTCGTGGACCCCGCTGTCGCTGGCTCATACATCAGGCCCCAGAGGCACGAGTATCCTTTTTACATGTATGATAAAATTATCATTCTTCTGATACGGTTAGTATAACCAAATTAATACAACATAACCTGTATTTAAAACCACCTGGTGACACAAAGTCAAAAGCCTCAAGACCTCTCTGACCTGATGGAGACCATTTTAGAGAGAATCACTCAAACCCTAGAGGGATTGCGAATGGAGTTGGAAGAGAGTAGGCAACAGACCACCACCTTGCAACACACTGTAGACAAACTACAAGATGCCATGGAGGCCAGAAGTCTACTACCCGTGGAACAAACTACTCCCTCATCTTCGGGAATGCCACATCTACAGAGGGAAGAGTCTCAGAACCTTGAGCCGAGAGAGGGAATAAATCTGAAGATCTCACTACCGGAACGCTTTTTGGGAAATCCTAAAGACTTTAAAGCTTTCATTACTCAGTGTAATCTTCACTATAGAGCTAAAGAACATCAACTACAGAAAGATGAGGCCAAGGTGCTCTTTGTAATTTCTAATCTAGGAGGAGATGCCTTAGCCTGGGCCTCCCCATTACTGGACCGAGACTCCCCGTTGCTGCGGAATTATGATGAGTTCTTAACTGAGTTTAAACGAATATTCGAACACCGGCAATTAGACCAAACACGAAAAGCGGAATTACTCACTCTGAGACAAGGCCAATCAGACTTGGCGACCTACATTACTAAATTCAACCAATTGGTTCTAGAACTTGAGTGGCCAGAGGCTGCACAATATCCAGTATTCATGTTGGGATTACGTGATGAGATAAAGGATGCACTTCAGTACATCTTCCCACAACCCACCACCACCAAAGAATTAATGGATCTGGTCATTCAAATTGAACAACGAAGTAGGGATCGGAAAACTGAGGTGAGACGGATGGAATTCAAACGAAGCTCCCTACCCGAGCGAGGCTCTACCTCCGACCGAGGAGCCACAACATCTCAGAAAACTGGGAACTACTCATTCCCTTCAAAGAAACCGGATCGTCGGGACTCTCGTCCCCGAGGACCGTTGACAGCTGAGGAACGGGAACGGCGAGTAAAAATGGGACTTTGCTTATACTGTGGGCAGTCAGGGCATTTGTTGAAAGAGTGCCCACTGGCCCGCAAATCTTCGGGATCATCCGTTTCATTGAAACTGGCCACCCAAGAGAATCTGACTTCGGGAATTTCGAAGAAACCAACATTGGTGTCGGGAAACGAGACAACTCGAGTGTTGGAGGAAGGGGGCTCTCGAGTGTAAACCAAATACCCTTCGAAGATCTGGCTACTATTTCCGGAGATCATTTGGAGGTTGAGGTGGAACTACGCCATGTCGCCAACCAGAAGC
This sequence comes from Desmognathus wrighti, assembly GCA_030265035.1. NCBI lineage: Eukaryota > Metazoa > Chordata > Amphibia > Caudata > Plethodontidae > Desmognathus > Desmognathus wrighti. The sequence continues at coordinate 7,237 of JASBQO010526459.1, forward strand.
AGAAATTGTTAATTGATTGTGGGGCTCCCTTCAATTACATTAATGAACAATTGGTGAAAGATTTGCACATCAACCGTGTGAAAAAGGATAACCCAGTATTAGTGCGAGGTGTTGATGGGGCTATAATCCGGTCTGGAGCCGTCCTGGAAAAAAACGAATCTATCATCATGGTGATGGGAAGTCATGCAGAGGCTGTAGAATTTGACATTATTCAATCACCCAAATATCAATTAATTGTTGGAATGTCATGGTTGAAGGTGCATAACCCATCCATTGATTGGAGACGTCGCACCCTGTCGTTCGCATCCCAATACTGTAACTTGTGTGGAATCCACGATACTGAGATTGTTCACGCCCTACCAGAAGAGACAGAAGATACCACAACGATCCATTTACTGGAGGTACCCAAGATCTATCAAGATTTTACAGAGGTGTTCAGTCCTGTAGAGGCTAAAGAACTTCCACCACATCGCCCCTACGACTGTGAGATTGAGTTAGTACCGGACAAGCCCATTCCTCATGGGAAGATCTATTCTCTGTCTCCACACGAGCAGGGGGTATTGAAAGACTATCTAGAAGAAGCACTGCAATTGGGATTCATTCGACCTTCCAATTCCCCAGCGGGGGCTCCGATTTTCTTCGTAGAAAAGAAAGGAGGTGAGCTACGACCTTGCGTGGATTACAGCGAACTGAATGAGATCACTATAAAGAACAGATATCCACTACCTTTGATCCCAGATTTGATCGACCAAGCAAAAGACGCTACACTTTTCACTAAGTTGGATCTCAGAGGCGCATATAATCTAGTTCGCATGCGGGCAGGCGATGAATGGAAAACCGCCTTCAAGACCAAATTTGGCCATTTCGAATACCTTGTAATGCCATTTGGGTTATGCAATGCTCCCGCTGCATTTCAATATTTCGTGAATGACGTTTTTAAAGATCTCATTGGTCGCTTCATTGCCATTTATCTGGATGATTTCCTGATCTACTCAAACAACGAAACAGAACATCAAAGCCATGTGAGGGAGGTGCTGACTAGATTGCGCCGCAACAACTTATATGTGAAGTTGGAAAAGTGTCAATTTCATGCATCTCGAGTGGAATACCTGGGTCATGTTCTCAGTCCGGGGAAGGTCGAAATGGATCAGGGAAAAATCACAGCTGTACTCGAGTGGCCCACTCCCACTACAGTAAAAGACATTCAAAGATTCTTGGGATTTGCCAATTACTATCGGCGATTCATTCCTAACTTCTCTGCTTTAGTCAAACCTTTGACGGAGCTGACCCGGAAGGATGTCAGATTTGATTGGTCTACTGTACATGAAGAATCCATGGAGAAATTGAAGCGTCTGTTTTGCTCTGCACCAATTCTCCTACAACCTGATCCCAACAAACCTTTTCGGTTGGAGACTGATGCATCGAACCAGGCTATTGGGGCAGTTCTCTCTCAACGCAATCAAGTTAATGTTTTCCACCCAGTGGCCTTCTTCTCCAAGAAAATGTTACCAGCGGAATTAAACTATACCATCCTGGAGAAGGAGTTGCTCGCCATCAAGGAATCTCTTGCTCACTGGAGACATTATCTGGAGGGGGCCAAGTACCCAATAGAAGTGTTTACCGACCACCGAAACCTAGTTTATTTGAAGAATATTCGCTGCAAGAACGCGAGACATGCCCAATGGTCTCTATTCTTCAGTAGATTCAATCTTCAAATAGCATTCCGACCCGGAATATGCAATTCCAAAGCGGACGCCCTTTCCCGTCTGGGTTTGGAACGTACTAAGGATGTTAACGAAGATCCCATTCCCATTCTTCATTCCAACCAATTCAGAGAAGAACAAATCCTCAGCATAGATGACTGCGACGATTGGGTACCAGAAGTGGAAGAAACTGAGAAGGAAGAGTTGATCAAAAAAGGAATAGAAATGACGATTGATGAAAAGGGACGATGGACTCATGGTGGGAAACTCTATATCCCTAAGAAAAATCGGGATCAAGTTTTACGATGGATTCACGATGAACCCCATGCGGGTCACCTTGGAATTGAAAAAACTACAGAATTGGGTGGTAGAATGTTCTGGTGGCCGAACTGGACCAAGAATATCGAGGAATATGTGAGAGCTTGTTCAGTCTGTGCGCAAGCCAAGGCTCCTCGGGGAAAAATGATGGGACGTTTACAAACCTTGGAAACTGCATCCTCACCATGGGACATGATAGCCATGGATTTCATCACCGATTTACCTAGATGTTATGGCAAGACCGTAGTGTGGGTGACCGTGGACTTATTCTCCAAAATGGCTCATTTCATCCCCTTAAATAAATTGCCGAGCGCTCCAGAGCTCGTGGATCTGTTTCTGAGCCATATCTACAAGAATCATGGCCTACCATCAAAGATCGTGACAGACCGAGGTACTCAATTTACTGCCAAATTGTGGAAAGAAATCCTGTCCATGTGGGGAATCAAGTCAGCATTATCTACGGCCTATCATCCACAAACCGACGGACAGACTGAAAGAACAAACCAAACTCTTGAACAATACATCAGATGTTACACTGTGGAGAATAAGAATAACTGGACTAAATTGCTTCCTATGGCTGAATTTGCGTTTAATAATGCCTACCATGCCTCTATTAAAATGAGCCCGTTTGAATGTGTTTATGGTTCGAATCCTCGAATGATCCCCACCATTCAGTCTGAATCTAAACTGACGATGAAGGTTCCTGCGGCTAAACAAACCATTGGAAGATTGGAAAAGATTCATGCATTAGCAGAAAGAAATCTTCGAGAGGCTAAAAAAGAATATGAGAGACAAGCCAACAAGAAACGTCAAGATGCCCCTGACTATGACATTGGTGATTTTGTTTGGCTGTCCACGAAGAATCTCAAACTACCTGGATTCAATAAAAAATTCAAACCTAGGTTTGTGGGACCGTTCAAAATCCTAGAAAAAATATCCACTCTGAATGTAAAACTAAAACTCCCAAATACATGGAAAATTCATAATACTTTTCATGTGTCTCTACTCAAACCAGCCCAAACTCACACCAGAATGTTCAAACGAAATGTGAAGCTAGACAGTGCTGAATTGGAAGCTGAAAAAATCCTACGAACTCGCATGAATGGTGAAGAACAAGAATTTCTAGTTTCATGGAAAGGTTGCCCTGTATCTGAAAACTCTTGGGACCAGGCCGGTAACCTTGATCCGAAATTAATAAATGACTTTGAAAATGAGGAAGGGGTCTCTGAAGAGGGGGAATGTGTTAGGCCCCTCATCTCATCTTAGTTAAACAAAAAGACATTAAAAAACCACTGTAAATAATATTCTCACTGTATATAAACTCTCCATCGTTTTAAATTATCTATTATTATTGTAGTTACTTCCTTCCAACTGTTTTGGTAGGATTGAAACCTTGGTATTAGCAACTCCAGTGCAAGCTGACACTCTGGCTGACCTCGGCAATGTGAGCCTCTTGAGATGCCGTAGTCAAACACCTGAATGACAAGAAAAAAGGACCTATCAGTGAATAAGAGGCGGGCTTAGTGACTATTGTCACCCTGCTGTCCCCTCAACAATTTGCTTTGTCCTAGGAACTGTCGACCTGTCAAGATGACGCCAGCGCACTGACTCTCTCACGAGCCGAGTGCGCCTCAGAAAGTGACGCTTTCCTCGGAATCCGTTATCCCATAATAGCCAGGTGACTCTTAATTGTGCCAGATCGAATCATCCTGTCAACCGCTCATCCCACAGAGAGTGCTACCGTGGAGTAAGCGCCGACTTCCTCTCACGTCGAGCGCTCCTCTCAGAGTGCCGTCTGAGACACTTACTGAATACCCTGAACATTGATGCGACTATTCTCCTTCCTAGGAGCTGTCGTTTAGCCGCTCACTCATCCCGTGGTGAGCGCGTCTTTGTGGGGCTGTGCACCTCAAATCGAACTTCTTCTCCGGACCTTCCCAACCCCCCCCTCCCCCTTCCCCCGTACTCTCTCCACGTTTGTACCTTGCCTGGTTACTCTGCCGCATCTCGGCAAACGGCCTGTGACTTTCCTAAAAAACCATCGCTCAGTGGCCCTTGGATGCCGGGTCGCCTGAGTGCTCCGCATCTTCCAGTTACAAATCCGTCTCGCTTGTTTTTCGCGGAGACACTCGTGGTGTAGCCCGGGCCCGGGCTCTGCCATCGATTCTCCCTCGTGAACCCGGAGCACTGATCCGCCTTCTGGGGAAGGCCTGACCATGCTCCATAACTGAGACACTAGTCTCTCTGGTGCTTTACTGTGTTACTCCTCATTTTTTATTCTTGACCAGATCCTCTAAACTGTTTGCTGGCAACTCTGTGGTGTGGTGCCAGAATTCCTGGAAGGAGTCTGCTGATCTGAAAAGGCAACTACTATCAATACAACTGGGTATCCTTTTAGTGGTAAAGAGAAAATGGGATATTTGATTTCTGTCATCCTTAAGTTTTTTAAATAATATGGAGTTCAGTTGTTCTGTTTAATAATTTATCAACCTTAACTAACATCCTTTTATTAGATAGTTGTTTCCTGCAACCTCAACTGTATTGCTGATTTGAACCCGGCGCCGCCCACTATAAGGTACTTAACATCCCATCCTTAAAGGGAATCTTTGGTTTTAGAATTAGAGTACATCACATGTGTCTGACACTAATTGGGTGCCTCCACTCTGTTTCGTGTCTTCCAGAACTTTCCTGCTGCATATTGTTGGGAAGTCCAGCCATCACCAACAACCTCTATTCCTTCAACACCATTGGCGGCGCCGGCGAGGTCCACTAGTCGTGGACCCCGCTGTCGTTGGCTCATACATCAGGTCCCAGAGGCAAGAGTATCCTTTGACATAAATGATTAAATAGTCATTCTTCTGATATTGTTTGCATAACAAAATCAATTCATAAGAACATCCCAATCCACTGGTGACACAAGGACAAAGCCTTAAGACCTCTCTGACCTGATGGAGACCATTTTAGAGAGAATCACACAAACCCTAGAGGGTTTGCGAATGGAGTTGGAAGAGAGTAGGCAACAGACCACCACCTTGCAACACACTGTAGACAAACTACAAGGTGCCATGGAGGCCAGAAGCCTACTACCCGTGGAACAATCTCCTCCCTCATCTTCGGGGATGCCACATCTGCAGAGGGAAGAGTCTCGGAACCTTGAGCTAAGGGAGGGAATAAACCTGAAGATCCCACTCCCTGAACGCTTCTTGGGAAACCCTAAAGACTTTAAAGCGTTCATTACTCAATGCAATCTCCACTATAGGGCTAAAGAACACCAGCTGCGGAAAGATGAGGCCAAAGTCCTCTTTGTGATTTCCAATTTAGGAGGAGATGCATTAGCCTGGGCTTCCCCATTACTAGACAGAGACTCCCCATTGTTGCGGGATTATGATGAGTTCTTAACTGAGTTCAAACGGATCTTCGAACATCGTCAGTTGGATCAAACCCGAAAAGCAGAATTACTCACCTTGAGGCAAGGCAACGCAGACCTAGCAACTTATATCACTAAATTCAATCAATTGGTTCTAGAACTTGAATGGCCAGAAGCCGCTCAGTACCCTGTATTCATGCTGGGGCTCCGCGAAGAAATCAAGGATGCCCTTCAGTACATCTTCCCTCAACCCACCACCACCAAGGAACTAATGGATCTGGTCATTCAAATTGAACAACGAGGCAGAGATCGGAAAACTGAGATGAGACGGATGGAATTCAAACGAAGCTCCCCACCTGAACGAGGATCCCCCTCCGACCGAGGAGTTGCTACATCTCAGAAAGCCGGAAGTTACTCCTTCCCTTCAAGAAAGTCTGATCATCGGGAATCTCGTCCCCGAGGACCGTTGACCGCCGAGGAACGGGAACGACGGGTGAAAAAGGGACTTTGCTTATACTGTGGGCAGTCAGGGCATTTGTTGAAAGAGTGCCCACTGGCACGCAAAGCTACTGGATCGTCCGTTTCGTTGAAACTGGCCACCCAAGAGAATCTGACTTCCGGAATTTTGAAGAAATCAACAATGGTGTCGGGAAACGAGACAACTCGAGTGCTGGAGGAAGGGGGCTCTCGAGTCTAAAGCATATACCCTTCGAAGATCTGGCTACTATTTCGGGAGACCATTTGGAGATTGAAGTGGAACTACCCCATGTCTCCAATCAGAAACAGAAATTGTTAATTGACTGTGGGGCTCCCTTCAATTACATTAATGAACAATTAGTGAAAGATTTGCACCTCAACCGTGTAAAAAAGGAAAATCCAGTTCTAGTGCGAGGTGTGGATGGAACTATAATCCAGTCTGGGGCCGTCCTGGAAAAAAACGAATCTATCATCATGGTGATGGGAAGTCATGCAGAGGCTGTGGAATTTGACATTATTCAATCACCCAAGTACCAAT